>QEOT01007366.1:16911-52137 GCA_003123785.1 Pterocarya stenoptera | reverse complement strand
AAATGGAAATTTAAGTGGGCATATCCGCCATTGACAGTAGTAGTAGAAGTACAGCTTGCTCCATATTTTCAGCTGAAAACCCACAAAATTAGGAGCTGCCAGATTATTTTTTTTTTTTCTAAATAATTATAATTAGTTCAACAAGATTTTCATCATATAAAGATCACCTTGAATCCCAGAAAGCAGGCGTAAATCTTGTACTATAGATATGTTCCTAAAAACATTAAAACTTCTATATATATAAATATATATATATTGTTTGTACTTGGCCATGGCTGACTACTGTCTCGGATGCTTAGTACTCATGATGCAGCATCTATTTTCTCTGATGATCATCATGATCTTCCTGCTAGTTTTCTCATTTTCGGCCAATATTTCTGCCTCGCACTTTAACGTTCCAAGGCTCGGAATTACAATAAGGAGAACATCCCAATTATACGAATCCCAAACCAGTAGTAGTAGTAGTACTTCATCTTTTTCATCAAACCCCGAGGATTTCAAAACTTTTTATTTCAACCAAACCCTTGATCACTTCAACTACAGGCCTGGCTGCTACTCTACTTTTCAACAAAAGTATGTGATCAACTCGAAGTATTGGGGCGGACCGAAATCAAACGCACCAATATTTGCTTTTCTTGGCGCTGAAGAAGCCTTGGATTCTGATCTTTTATCCATTGGTTTCCTCAGTGATAATGCCCTCCAGTTTCAGGCACTCCAAGTATACATAGAGGTAAAAAGCAGTCCTGCCAAAGGATCAAAACCGGCTTAAGTTTCAATATTATTTCATGATATCATTTATTAGTATAAACATATAATGATTTTCATATATTCTCATGGTTTGGAACGCATAACATATTCTTAAAATTAAGACAGATCGAGTGCATGTTAATGTAATATTATATTCTATATATAATAGCATAGGTACTATGGGAAATCCATACCGTTTGGATCGAGAGAAGAGGCTTTTAGAAATGCGAGCACTCTTGGTTACTTCAACTCGGCTCAGGCTATCGCAGATTACGCAGATGTGCTCTTGCACTTGAAGAAAAATTTATCTGCAGAAAATTCTCCTATAATCGTTGTTGGAGGTTCCTACGGAGGAAGTAAGTGGCCATAATTTATATATATATAGCTAGAATATATATTAAATGACACTAATAAATTAATTATAATTAATTAAAACCTGGCCTAGCTTTTCATCTTATAATTAATTTGTCTGAGATTTTTTCTTTTTTTTTTTTTAACCTAACTTTGCAGTGCTTGCAGCGTGGTTTCGGCTAAAGTATCCTCATATTGTCCTTGGATCTCTAGCTTCTTCAGCTCCGATCCTCTACTTTGACGGAATTTCACCACGCTTTGGTTACTACTCCATAGTAACCAAGGATTTTAAAGTAATAACACAAACCCCAACTCTTCAATTTCTCATATCTAATTTTAAACTAAATTCAAGGCCAACAAAAATATTATCTATATATATATATATGTATATGATCAAATCATGAGATGGGTGTTGCAGGAAACCAGTGAAAGTTGCTACAGAACCATAAGGAAGTCATGGGCGAAAATTGATAGAGTCGCTTCCAGACCTCATGGCCTTTCAACCCTCGGCAAGAGATTTAATACTTGCAGGTAATTAAGTATTTAGTGGTTTAGCACATGCATTTTAATTGATCTTGGTTGTCATGGACGGACGTACTGTACATTTGCATATATATTTTTAAACTCTGTTAAACCTAAAACTTCGATCTGGGTACTATATTTTCAGCCAATTAAATTCATCTTTTGAGCTGAAGGACTATTTGGATTCAATATATTCTGAAGCAGCACAGTATAATGAACCCCAAAGGTACCCACTTAGTGTTCTATGCAGTGCCGTTGATGGAGCATCTGTAGGAACCGATACTCTCGGCCGAATATATGCAGGAGTGGTTGCTTTTATGGGAAACCGACCATGCTATGACATGAATGAATTCACGAATACTACTGATGAAACGAATCAAGGGTGGAGATGGCAGGTAGCTTTCTTATAATATACATTTATCATGATTTTTAACTTCCATTAATCTCGTTGATCTCCAATAATATTCAATATAAGCACAGAACAAAATGATGATGATGTGTGTGTCTGTACACAGACATGTAGTGAGATAGTTATGCCCATTGGCCATGGGAGCGGCAAGGACTCTATGTTTCCATCCGCACCTTTCAATCTCAACCAATTCATCAATAAGTGCAAGAGCTTGTATGGTGTCCTTCCTCGTCCTCACTGGGTGACAACTTATTATGGCGGTCATGTATGTTCTTAATTAATATTATATATCTTTGTGGAACATTTGAAAATAATTATTTCTGATATTAATATCTCATTGTGCTAGCTTCTGATATATATGCGTTAATTAATTATGCTGTAGGATCTAAAACGGATTCTCCACAGATTTGCTAGCAACATCATATTCTCCAATGGGCTCAAAGATCCTTACAGTAGTGGCGGGTAAACAAAAGAAATTAACCCAACTTTTTGGTTATTCATTTTCTTTAATGATCGGTAGGGTACTGTGATTATCGGCCTATTTTCTCTACCGAGAGTTATTCATTTTCCATCTCCGATCATATATAGGGTTTTGGAGAACATATCAGAAAGTGTGGTCGCCATCTCTACTGCTAATGGTACTCATGATCGATCTCTCTGTCGATCCGAAAGTATATCTTCCAAGAGATTTTTTTAGTACTTGGATTAATTAATATGTAGTAAACGCTCAATTACTGGATCTGCAGGTTCTCATTGCTTGGACATAATGATGGCAAAGCCAAGTGATCCGCAATGGTTGGTCATGCAAAGAAACACTGAGGTCAAGATAGTTAAAAGGTGGCTTTCCAAGTATTTTGCAGATCTTCTAGCTATCAAACCGAACGTCCTTGTTTGATATGATCAGAAGAAATCCAAATTAAATATGGTTTTTGGAAACAACGTCTCGTTAATTATGAAACTTTTTAATACATATATATTTAGCTAATGTTCAATTTGAAATCGTTAAAAAATACCATATTCTATATTCATGCACCTCAGATCAATATATACGTGATTCATTATTGCACACGATTATATACATATATATTTGATAGAAACGTTCACGGAATAAATCTATAAGATATATAATTTTCAAGAAAATTTCTAATTATTATATATATATATATATATCCATTTTAAGACCATCATCTCAACATCTCATGATATGATATCAAATTATTGAAATAGCATACCAATAAATATTATGAGATTTAGATCAATTTTTAAAGTCTAGAACACACTACAACAAAAATTCGTTTTTGGGGAGATTTTGGTTTGGGACGAAACAAAAAGCGTCCCAAAAAATGAGATCTAGGGACGAAATCCAAATTTTGTTCCTTAAAAATGACGGAAGGTTCATCCCACATGTAGGGACGAAAAGTTTCATCCCTAATAAAATAAATGTTCAAACATCCAGAAAAAATGTTTGAACAAAATAAAATAAACAAATCGAAAATTATATATTATCAAAAGACAATTTGGCACGCTAAATGACAAAATTTAACAGAACATTGACTTACCGTTCGAATAACATAAAACAACATTTGAAGTTTGAATGTCAAGATTAATCAATGTTCGAACAAATATTATATATGATTGAATGAGAAATTAGCGGGTTAAGTCAATATATTTAGTGGGATATTGACTTACCATTCAAACAACATACAAAATGTTTGAACGTTAATGATAATCAATGTTCGAACACATATTATATATGATAGAATGGGAAATTAGTGGTTTAAGTCAATAAATTTAGCAGGACATTAATTTATCGTTCAAACATATTACTATATTGTTCACACTAATTAGTTATCAATGTTTGAACGTAGAATAAAGTATTCGATCAGAGACTAGAAACGTTTGAATATGACATATTTCGTTCAAGTGGTTACATAATTTTTACAATTATTGATGACAACAAAATACCTTAGTTAATTATGGATGAATATTTAATTTATATAAAAGTTAGCAATTAAATCATAGAAATTAATAATTAATTTAGTAAAGACAAAAAAGATTTAATTCATAATTAAATTAAATTTACAAAACACCACACTACAGGAATTTTGCCTTCTCGCATGGAGCAAGATTCCCACATTTTCCTTGTTTTCTCGCAGCAAATTTTCAAAAACTGCAATTTTCACTCTTCAATAATCTGTCAAAAGTAAAATGTCTGCTCAGAGGAATTTTGTGATGCCCCGACTCCCACGTACGGAATGCGAGAATCATGACGTCGGGATGATGACAACACGGGTTACACATATCAACAATAAGTGCTCAAGTGTGTACAACATACAACAAGTGCACAATATAATCGCAGTGGATAATATAAATAAGTCAACTAAGTATCAGAATTTGTTTAATACAAATATCCAAAAGCAAAGCGTTTAAAAACAATATCATTGTCCCATAAAATAATACAAGAGCTGAAAATACAAATACAAGTGATCCCGTATCACTCCTCTGGCAGAGCCAAATCCTCAGATTTAACATCTGCATCATCAACATCAAAATATACGATACCATTAAATGGTACCGCAGGTAAGTTATAATCTAAACAACCTCGAGATAAAACACATTAATGTGACCAACCATGCATACATATGATGTAATATGCATTAAACTCAAAAATATTATTTTCTCTGAAAATAAATATTTTTCCAACACACACCAAATCCTATTTGGCCCAAAACATTTCCATCAAAATATTTTTAACCATTTTCCCTGAAAATGGCCCAAAACATTAATCCATCATTTTTCCAGAAAATGACTCACACAAAATCTTTTATCCAACACACGCCATTTTTCTAGAAAATAGTCCATTATCCGTTTTATCTGTATTCACCATGATCTCCCCTAGGGATCATCCGCACATCCTGGCTTCCTAACGAGCGATGCCCAGTTCCACACCTAGTGCGCTCATGGCCTAGCATCCTCTAGCCCCCGCCAGCAGAAGGGCCACGGAGTCAACACGAGAGCTTTACCATCCCGTTCGATCCCGTTGCCACCCGACAACAACCTAGGGGACATTACTCAGTATATTCCGCTCCCAAGTGACCAGAGGAGCTTCACAGAGATAACACTCCATCTCGGCTTGGGGTCGTGATACACATGTACCCAAAAATCCTTTCCACATGAAAATTCAATTTTCAATAAACACATGAACATGAATGCAATTACCCAAAAACTTAGTTTTCATTTACAAACATGAACATGCGTGTAATATGCAATGCACCAAATACGATAACAATTTCCAACAACCAACAAATTCCAATATAAACCAATCACACAAACAACTCCATCCTCCAATCCATCCGACTCCCTAACTTTTCGAACTCAGTCCGGCACAACCAAACAGAACACAGAAAATATGAGTTAGTGCAAAAATATATTTAAATCTCAAAAGTTATTTGGAAAAATACTTATAGCGCTAGATTATGATTTTTAGAGGATTACGAAGGTGCTAGAAGCAGCCAAACAGCAACTGAGTAGTGCAAAATACATTGAGCCGTGGGTCTCAAAAACCCATTTTTAAACGGGGACAAACCAAAACTTGAGATTACAAGGGTAGGGCTTAGAAATGTCGTTGAAGCTAATGGAAGTGGTGGTTGGCTGTGGGTGGCAGCGTAGGTGGTGGTTTAAGGTAAAAAATGGTCAAATTGGACATGTAGATAATGGGGCTGGAGTTGGGTCCATTAGGTAGCTGGGAGGTCGGGGAAGAAGTGGCGAAGAAATAGTGGCTGGTGGTGGTGCGACGGCGGCACTGTAACGAATGGAACGCCGCGGCTTTCTGGGGTGCGTGCGGGTCGACAGCAACACGAGGCAGCCTAAAATTGATAGGGTGTGGTTGCCGGCGGCTAGGGAAGAATTTGGGCTGGGTGGTGTCGGTGACAGTGGCGAGCGGCGGTGTCGACTAGGAGGAGATGGTTCGGCCGAATGAGAGAAAGGGAGAGGCTCACGCGCGGGAAGGAAGAGAAAGAAAGAGAGAGAAAAGAAAAAGAAGAGAAAAAGAAAAGATGGGAAAAAGAAATGAGGTACAATCCTCATAACTTGGGTCACAAAAATAATCCAACGAAAATGATTTTAAAACAGCAAATTAAATAAAATAATTCAAACGCAGTGAAAAGCTTAAATAAAACAATAATAATTTTAAAACCCATAAACAAACTAATTTAAATTAAAGATCAATTTAAATGCAAAATAGTAATTAATAACAAGGAAACATATCGAAAATCATTTTTACAATTTAAAAATATTATAAAATAATATATCAAAACCTCCATAATTTTAAAACAAGAGAACCAATATTTGAATTAATTAAAATAATCATTTAATTAAAATACACTAAAATACGGGGTGTTACAAATTTCGATGAGAAATCTTGGGTGGCCGCAATTGCTGCAGCTAACTCGGCCAACAAAACTTGCAACAAAATCACCTAGCCAATTTGGTCTAAAGGGCAATTACGGTGAGGAGACGTCGCAAATTTGGGTCATTTACGGTGATTTTGCAGTGCTGTAAAATCCAATATTTGGTATTTTGGGACTAGCGGTAAGAAGCTTTGTTCCCAATTACGGTGAATTTGTAGACACCGCAATTTCATAGATTCTACATACGGTGAATTCTACATCTAATTTGACACAGGAAATGCCAAAACCACCACTTGCTAGAATTTATAGCTGGGTTGGATATACAGTGAATAAAGGACTTTACCCACTCACAAAATTAGATCTATGGGTTTTCTGAACGCTGGCTTCAAACAATAGTTGAGCAAATTTATGGGTTTTTGGAATGCAACAACATTATTTGAAAGCTATTTTGAACCTAGGTACGTTTGCAAATCAATTGATTTATGCAAATTGAAATAACCTCTATCGCAAGTCCACTGTTTATCAGCTTGGCGTATTGATTCTCCGTCGGTTTTCATACAATCATAAAATAAATGTTTAAAATATTGATTCTTTGCCAATCTAGCTGCTCAGTATGTTTCAATTGATCAATCATCAAAAAGCGTGCTTCTTTCCCAATAGCAAATTGATATATCTTTGAGATTCCCTTCATATTTGTACTCTGCCAAGCTTGTATTTGAGGACTTTTTGTTTTAGATTTAATATAAATCAAACACCATATATTTTACCTCCATTTTCATGTACACTGACATCCAGTTTTCATACAAAGCTTGAATGCAAACATTTCATTTACTCACACATCATATATTATAGTAGGTATCTAATTGTCATAAAATTGCTTAAATCCCTAAAAAAAGTCTACTACTACTAAACACATAATTATGTGCTACTCATTAGAGTCATTGTCAACATGGCTATACATTTAAACCTGGGATGAAGTGAAGTATATATGTAGTATCCAGCAGGTTCATTGGTGCATCAAAAAATTACAATTGGCTGATATCAACATTTGAGAGCTTATTTCTTCCTGCAAAATACAGAGATTCAAACAATTATTGATGTGCTTGAAGTTATTATTGATGTCTACCTGCAAATTACAAAGATTCAAACAAAAACGAAACTTATGCCAGTCATTGCATGTACAAACAAAAGCCTTCAATAATTCATGTCAGTCATTGCATGTACAAACTAAACTAAGCAAAAGTCTCCAATAATTCATTAAAAAATCTACAGGTCATCCATATTTCACAGGAAGGTAGAAGATGCATTTGGCAATGGCATGAATTTTTTGAATTCAGTGCTCTAGGCTCAAGAATAAAGACACTTCTGTGTTTATCAATGAGGAAACATAACAGTTTTGAGGCATGAGCTCCAGGAGGGGAACATATGAACCCTAAACCAAACTCAAATTGGATTAACAATGGTCACAACTCAACCATCTGTTGGGTGGAGAAAATTTTCAGCCTTATGATATGAAACTACATTTTCAAATACACACTAAGTATATAGCCTGTCCAAAAACAGGGGAATGAATGGTGGAAATTACCACCTAAGCAGAAAATTTTGGGAAACGATATATATCTTCATGCCACTTTTTTTTCTTTCACACCACCAAATCTGGAAATAGTGCTACTCAGTTAGTTTTTTTTAGTTAGATAATTATGTATGCATGCAAGGACTAATTTCCATATGATATACAGAAGAAAGCACCAATCTGGTGAAAGATTCCTTATAACGACAAGCCAACCCTCACTTCAATTAAAAAAAAAAATCTTGTTGACCCCACCATAAATCCCATTTAATAGATAGTCTTATTTTTTAAGTTTACATAAATACTCTCAAAGAGTGACCCAATGACCTGTTCTTGTGAAGAAACATTGTTAACTTGATTAAAAAAATCTCTCAATATAATGCAAAACTTGCTGAATTCCAATATTAGCCGAGTTATTGAAATGACAACAGAGCATTAAATCTCTTAAACTTTACATGCATATTCAACATAAATCTTTACATATAGTCTATTACAGAAAAAATTACCAAACATTTCTTTGTACCTAGTATACATCTCTCTAGTTGTAGGGTTTTAATATCACCAGCATCATAACTAATCTTATAAAATACAATGAGTAACTCTCTTAACCATTGCAGACAAGACATCCAATTGGAAGGGGTTTTGAAGCATACTTACAAAGTTTTCTCATAACCTTTAACAAAGTAATCCCACCAAAATATTGTAGCCTAGGACTTTTTATAATTCCACCAAGCAGTATAACTAACGTCAAAATCTTACACCATTTTCTAGACAACTAATAAACAACATATGTGTCTGCCAGCTAAAGTTAGAAAAATATCAAAAAATCTCAGTTTAGTAGCCCATTCAGCTAAATATTTCCTAGAGTGTCTATTAGACACTCTTTCATATGTCAAGTCAGATAAGTTCATTCTTTGGTCATACGATTGTTGCCAAACCAATAATTGATGTACATCCCTTTTTCAGGCCATCCAATTGGGTCTTATACATCATTGCCTCATTTTTATGTTTCTCATTTTCTTGGGCTAGGTGCTTAACTTGTGGCGACATAGATGATGGTCTAAGCTCGGGTATAACTAAACCATCAAATCCTCTTGCATAACCAGATTTGTGTCCTAGCACATCTCTGAATATAATATTTGCAGCCTCATATGTGCACTTCTCAATCTCCATCTCATCTAACTTCTCAATCATCGTATTCTAATGCAAAAATATATTTTATATCATTTATAAAACTAAACTCTTTGTGTAGTTATCTATGAATGGAACAACATAGTACAAAGTTGGTAAGTTAGAGAGCATGCACATAGAGTGTTTCTGTCATGTGAGTGACAAATGCCCCTTTCTTCTTTGACCATCTAGTTTCTTTATAGAAGTTTACCAAGTTTGATGAGCTCGGACCCTTCAATTACATACATGAATATTAAGAACGTTCTTTTGTTTACACACTAGCACTTACCAATGAGCTTAGATCTTGAAAATCACAATAATCTTACAATCTCTTGTATTAAGCTCACAAATGACTTTCTGCCTGCTGTGTGGTTCACACACTGATTTTTCCTATTGGCCTTATTTTGATTGGATATTCTCTGCAATATTTATAATGACAATGTTAACAATACTCAACACATATCTCTTTCCAATAAATTGCATCAAATCTAAAGCTATCTTATATTTTCAAACTTCTACACGTTACTTATTACATTGAATTTGTCACTCCCCCATCTTCCACATAAACTTTTCCATACCTCTGGTTCCACCAACGAGGTTGATTTTACTAATGCCTCATCATGCGTTGCACAACCCAAGTATATTTTATGAAGTTAGCAGTGAAAGTCATTGAACTTCTTCCCGAGGTTCTTCTCGAACATCTCGCGATAATTCCTTTTGCTCCCGTCTAGAACGAAATCAGCCTGCAACATTAAACCAAAGGATATCAGTCCATAGACATAAAGATCATAGACATAACATCTTTTAAAATATGACTGAAATTTAGTCTATTTCCCCAATTTAATGAAAGCAACTCAATACCCAAACACGATTGATCAGCTCCTCTTTTTCTTGTGTATCTACATCATCCCAAGTATTTTGAACCATGGTTGCATGATGCTTGATAATCCATGTTATCCTTGTTGTAAAGAACACCACATTCTCACATGATGGTGCCCTCTCACCATCATTAATTTTCAAAGGAATAAGATCATGCTTACAAAACTTCATAAACTCATAGCACCCAGCTGGTCCACGACACCTCCGCATTGGTAGTTTCCCTACCATTGACATGTTGACATCAATGACTAACAAATAAGAATCACTAAACCAACTACTAGTTCCAAAACCACACATCTCAAACATACATGACCATTTTCACTAATACTATGTTAATTAAATGTCTAATCACATAATTATCACCGACTTTAGTCTTTTTTTGCAGGCTCATTTAACCTTTAAGCCTGTTTGTTAGTTAACAAAGCCCAACTAATTGATTGTTGGCTTGGTTTATCTAATTAATGTGCACTTTGAATACCATTATGGTAAAAACAAAAAAGCTACTTCAAAAATATAGCATCAATGAGCACATGCAACCATGGTATGCTGAATAGAAGTGACTTTCCTGACTTTCACTAGTGTTTCCTGACTTTCACTATCATTAGAATTTTTATATACATTGCATGGACCTTCACGAAGTGTTAAATAAGTGGGGAATAAAATTCAAAATTCAAACTAATTTAAGACTCAACCTAAAGAGAAACTCACAGGGAACATTGTATGTTGAATAGAAGTGACAATAAATTTTACAATGTGCATACCAACATTGTACATTGTCCAACCACCTCATAAAATAATAAATATTGTAAAAAAATCTGAAAGCAATGAATAATAAATTTTTTATAATTTCCACCAAAATAGTACTTATTACCATTGTTCTCAGGCCTAGTATCTGGACCATTGCTAATTTCAGGAAACTCAATGCCCAAAACCATCTATGGGGGCTGTGTTAAGTTATCCGATGATAAGCTTTGCTCAACCTTTCGTGTCCACCTACTAGGTTGCAACTGAGGTGTTGGATCACTTTATGTGCTCCCTTGACTTGCGCGTATGCGAGTATCATTTATTCGGGCATGTCAAGTCCTTTTCTTGTTCCTCTCATGGCAAATTGAACTTACAATTGATTAGAAATCGATTCTATATGCAACTAATGAAAAATGGAACTGTGATGTGAAAATACTTACAAAATAGGGTGATCATCGTGAGAATGCAACATTTCTACAGGCTTAAACTTCATCAGCACATTAAACTATAACTATTTTACTAACTAACTACATTTTCCACACAAGCAAGGCCATCCAAAAATTCTACTTTCTGTGTTTCTCTGTTATAAAGCTGGATGATACATAAATAAAACAATCTTAGGAATAATAAGTAAAAGGCATGCTGGTAGAACCAGGTGGAGAAAACTTTTTTCATGAAAACTAAATGACAACAAGAAAAGCTTTTGCAAATCCATTCCTGTTTGGTTTGTGGTTGAAGACAAGTTGACAAATGTACTCAATGCTGATCATTTCATGCAGTTGACTAAATTTTCCTTGCAATTCCACATCTATTTTCTTACATTTTCCTTAGCTTCACCAAAATCCATAAGCTCAGTTTATGTCACCCCAGTTTAGCTTTATTACTGAGGTGAAATAAGGTCATTTCACAGACTATTAAATTGAGAAAATCCATATTACAGATTTGTGAAATAAGTTATGGATTTGCAAAAATCTCTAAATTGGTCTCTTCACCAGATTATAAGCTCAGTTTGCATATTATTAATCCCTAATTTGTTAATGAAAATTTGATTTCACCTCAGTTGAGAAAATCCATAAGTTCGGTTTAGTTTAGCTTCACCCCAATAATGTTAGGAAATAAACTCAAGAAACCAATTGTCATGAAGCTAATAAGTAGTGGCATCCACAATAAGCTACTTATTATAATAAGTAGTGGAGATTTTTTCAAAGAGATGGTAAGAAAATACGTACCAAGATCTCTTAGTGCTTAAAGGTGAGTCTGAATATCATCAACGTCTCCAATGGCATCCATATTCATATGCGCCTTTGCCACCCATGGGCAAGCAAATTTCTCTAAAGTAAACAACTCTCAACTTTTTGTGTACTGCTTTCGTGTAGTGGACTGAAAGTCATGAAGTGACTTGCATCTAGTATAGACTTTTAAAACTTAGATATCATTTCCCTCCAATTTTGCCTTCTAGATATTTAGTGATCCTGCGCATTACCAACTTCCCATCAAAAAAGGATATTTCACTATTTCGATCTGACGGTGGGACCCATGGGTCTGGCCATCTGCAAACTTACACACAGTATATCAACCATTTTCCCTTCACTAACAAGTAATAACCCGTTCTTTACAATGTAAAAAACTTGATTATATTGAAACTAGGCCCTTCAATGTTGTACCATTTGGTTATAAAGTTGGTCATTAAATTAGATATATATATATAAATACATATCACTATGTTAGATTCTCTAGTGTTTAATTCCAATAATTTAATACAAAAAAATTGAAAATTACAGGTGGACAAATATCAAGATCATTTTTCTATTTCACTATATATGTTATTCATTGACCTATATATGTTATTCATAATAAAAGGGATTTAAGGTATGTGCATGTGATGCAAAAGGATCCGAGTCAAATGATGCTAAGTTGTCCCGTGGCACGTTAATGGCACTAAGTTACCTTGAGTTGGTAGATTATTAGAATTTTGCTACTTTTGGATAAAATTTTATCTCTTATTGATTTACAGTTATAATGGCCCGGGTTGTGGGCTGATTTTTGAAATTCTTGGATTTGATAATTTTGAATTGAACATTTTCTCTATGTTTTTGGGCGATTATCTTATTCTATTTCCTATAAATTATCTGTTGAAACTAGCTTGCAGAATAATCATTATTCTATATGGCGTCAGCATGCCACCTTTGTATAGAAACTAATAAAAAAATATACATACCCATTGGGAAAAATAAAGAATAAATAAATAAATAAAAATTAAAAAAAAAACATAGATAAAAAATAGAAACTACTAAAATCCCAACTCCCTGCACACATCCTCGACTGCAGCTAGGCGTGTCTCTAACTCTGTCAATCGAGTACTGATCATAACCTGAGTTGCAAACATGGCATCAATCTCTATACGTAACTTAGGATATTCAACCTTCCAATTGGGAAAAGCTTTGTGATATGTTTGAGGGTCTATCATATAAGTTAAATTAAATAAATTTTTTACGTGTCATATTTATAATTTTCGCTTTCTAATATTTACAACTTCTATGCAAGAGCGAAGTTTTATAAACAAAACAAATAGATTGAAATTGAATACTCATCATCATGCAGGTTCAAGATATTTTCATTGTCTCTCTAAGAAATTGGTAATCTTATTTTTTTATTATTGTATATAGTTTGTTATTTGAAGGTATTCTAATAACTTTATATCTTAACAAATGTCTTTTATAGCAAGAGTCAGAGACCAATTATGATCTGATAAAATTATATGATGCATCACATACTAATCGTAATGAAAAGTAGACTCATCCCGACGCTTGTGAAAATTATGTAAGTATTATAATCTGTTTTAATTAAACATATTTGAATATTTGTGACAATATTAGTTTTTTCTCTTGTATGTAGGATAAAATGGTTGTCCTACGTGTTGAATCTGCATCAAATCAAAATTCTTCAACAAGTGATGTTGAAATTTTTATACAAATTATAGGTCAGCGTTCAGGGTATCTGAGGGGTTTCGGTCGCTGCGTAAAGCCTTCTAGCTTTCCTCATCGTCCAAGTTTGCCTATAATACCTCTATAGCATTAGACAAAACGAATTCCAAGATCGAAAAAATTGACTGCAGAGCAGCATGAGTTAGATGCTCAATTTGTGAAACAAGCAAACATGGAGATGCGTAAAAAACAGCAAGAACAACAACAACAAGAGTTTAGGAGAGATGTGCAATTCCAAATGCAGATGCTTATGCAACAGTTCATGCCTCCAAACGACTAATTTACATTATATGTATAGATTTTAGAATCTATTTCTGTACGAAGAACGCTAGTACTACTACTGTTTTTTTATTTAGTTTGCACTTATTAGACTAGTTTTATGGGTATTGAACAAATTGTAATGTATTTTTTAAAATATTATGTATGTCTATTTGGTTTTTAATTATTAGGTAAAATAAAATAGTTGTCGTTCGAACACGTGAGTAAAACCTTTCGAACATTGATACAGAACATTCAAATGTATTTGGAACTAAACGTTCGACCAACACGTGAAACCGTTTGAACGAATCATCGAACGTGAACTAAACATTCGAACGTCTACTGATATGAAATCGTTCAATCCTATCATGGTCCGTTCAATCATCTTACTGTTCGAGCATCAAATTGTTTGTTCGAACGTTTCCTCATGCCTATTTTGTTGAACGGAATGATATCGATCGACCACTCATGAAGAACATATTCGAACATAAAATACGTTCGAACGTACATTTTGTAACGTTCAAATGTGGTTCTGGGACGAAATTCAAGCATCTCAAAAAAATATTTTATTCGAACGTGATCGAACGGTTCTGCTCAATTTGGTTCCAAAATATATTTTTTTAGACGAAATTAATATTTTCGTTCCAAAATACCTTTTGGGACACTGTTATTGGAATGACCTTGGGATGCTTCTTTTTCGTTCCAAGAAGTATTTTGGGATGAAATCCCAATTTTTTTTTAGACAAAAATTGTCATCCCAAAAAACCTTCTAAGTTGTAGTGTCACTATCTTTTCTTTAGTCCAAAACTTCATTTTTTTTCCACTATTTTTTTGATTTATTATAATTGAGAATAGAAGAAAGTCATGTTCAGATAACTCCTTAATGAAAATATAAAATCAGATACTTTTTAAAAACAGAATTAAAACACTTTTTAACCGGGCATCACGCGAGTACTGCACGACTAGAAATATTTATAATAATCCAGACCTAATTAAGTTTTCCTTATTCAGATTAACCGGCCACTGCCAGTTCATGCCAATGGTCCAATGGATTTGAAGTACTCATGCATTTGCCTATATGTGATCATAATACAATTTACATCATGTGGGGAAAGTCAGATCAGAACATGATGAGTTAATTTATCACCACTTAATTCCTAGCCAACAGATCGACCTAAAAATGAAATGTTGGTGGGTATGCATGCCACCCATTAAAAGACCAGCTTTTTTCTTTCTTATATATACTTGGTTTTCTTGTGCCTTTAAGCGCCATGCACAGCTTAATGCAATATCCCCCCCCCCAGTAAATTAGCTGTTGGAGTACTACCTCATTCAACAAAAAGATGAGGTCCACTCTCTTTATTCTTTTTCCAAATCTTAAGGCATCTCAAGAACGAAAATCAAAGAAAGATATTGCATATATGCATGATGGAATATATTGTGGACTTTGACAAGATGAAGGATATATTGCTCTCCAATATTGGTTGTATCAATCGTGGGGCTACATATATATATGGGTAAGGCATTGGTGCATTTCCAAGCTGTATACATCATGTGGCCATTTCTGAGGCCTGTAGGTATGTGTGTGGTACTTTTTGAGTCAATGGATTCATGAGTTTCACAGGCTTTCTGCATTAATGAAGCATGATTCTAGCTAGACCCATGTGTCTTTTATGGTCCAATATTGAAGAAGAGTGTGGTACACCCAGCTCCCACCATATATTACAGCACAAGTGATTAAGTAATTACAACCTTTAGACCAGAAATTGTGCACGTACGTGATCTATGCATGGGATATTTAAGATAGTACTACATCTAAATTGGAAGATCATGACTCGCAAAGTGGTAACAAATGTAGCTCTTGACTTTCACATATATACCTCTGACTGGACATGCAATCCAGTACTCATGTATTGTGCTGGCCGATACTAATTAACTTGTTTAAAAGTTGGTCAATTCAGAGAATAAATTGGAATCAAAGCAGATGCACGCATTTAATTGTGCAATGGGAGACTTCAAAGAACTTGTATGGAAGCATACCTTTGATTAAAATTCTCAACAACATGCAGCATGTTGGATTCTCATAGCGACGAAGACCCACCTATTTGTAGCAATATTTGATCCTCTTAAACCTTCTTGTATCTCTCTTTCATAAATCAGTTAATATAGCTTTGTGCAAATAACAGCATGCAGAAATTTCATCACATCAACATTCATCCTCATGCTCAGTTATATAAAAATTTATTATCCTAGTATCTATCCAAGTTAACAAAATAAATTGGAAATTAAAAGGAATAAAAACCAAAATTAAAAAAATCTCTATCATTTAATTTGAAAATAATATTTCAGGTCTAAAGAAATTCAACTGACTTGAGTGCTGGTTGGCATGGTTCAATTCAAGTCATCATGTTCAACTCATGTCTAATTACAATCCCATAGGGTTTATAAAATGTAATAACAAACATTATGTGGTACAAGTAGTTGAAAACAACACGTTTGAAAACTTGGTTCGCCCCTTCTGTAGATTTTTTTTTAGTATAGATTGATTAAAATCACTACTCATCCTGCAGATAGCTCAAGCGAGAAGAAATGCTATATATATATAGAAGATCTTTATGAGAATCATGCAACATTAGCACATGATCCTAATCTATTATATATTAACCTTGTCGATATAGTTTCCTACTACTAGAACCACCCTAGCTTATAAGCATCAAATTATGAATTTTCAAAGAGAGAAAGAAATGTCTCAAGGGGGACAACTCTGAAGCTCAAGTTAGGCAATGAACGATGTGAGCTTAAGTGAAAAGAGTAGAAGAAGCATTCAGAGACTTGACCATGAATTTATGGAGTATTTGTGGGCATCATGTGGCTAATCCGTTTACGCAAGAAACCCATTTCCTAACGAACCATTGAGTACCTGCGTTTAATGCTGATAATGTTGCATGCCGAATGCATTGAACCTAAGTTGTGCAATCAAATCCCTAAAATTGGGTGACACTGATTAGGTGTCACACAACTTAGGTTATGTAGAATTAATTATGCACTTCTAATCACATTACCTTAAATGCAGGTCTTTCAGGCATCTTTTCAACCTTAGGTCCTCTTCTTTATGGGTCCCGTGTCGCCCCGTCAGCCCCTCTCTCTCTGAAATTATTTCTCCTTTTCCATGGTCATATTCTATATGTCACCTCTTGTGTTGTTGCCAAGCCTTTCCTTGCCTATTACTTTAATTTTCAGGCCTTTTCTCGCCTCGTACGTTGAACCCCAAGATTATCTTGTTGTCCATAAGCATTGCCCGAGTTGCCAAACAAACTTATATAATTCTAGGAAAAAAGTAATGACTTGTTTGGATAGTGAGATGAGAAGAGATGGTTTTAGATGAGTTAAATAAACTATTATTATAATATATTTTTTTTAATATTATTATTGTTTTAGAATTTGAAAAAGTTGAATTGTTTATTATATTTTATTATTTTGTATGAAAATTTGAGAAAATAATGAAATAAGAATAGATAAGATGATTTCTATATCCAAACAAACTCGAAGTGTTCTTTATTTTTCATCCTTGGTCGCACTTATTGCTCTAAAAATTAAGTGGATTCTTATGCCAACCATTTAAATGTTAGCTTGTAAAATATGCCACATAACAGGTGTGACTGGGATGAAAAACAACATTTCAGTAGAATTTTTCTCTTGTGAAACCACATCATCCTCTTCCTACTCATAAATTCTTAAAATGTCTCATTATCCTAATCTATGATCTATTAACCCTTATAATTTTCATTGTGTTTAATAATTATACACCTGGTAAATTTAAAGGTTGCTACCCGCGCGTCCTAAACAAGTAGGTAGCTAACTTCCCCACCCAGTCTCTGAAGTAGTGAGGTTTAAAGACCAACCACGGCAACTCCGTGTGCCTGAGTACTAGAGACCCACGACTCGCTGATGCATGTCATGATGGGCCTCTGCAAAGAAGAAAGAAGAAATAAGGGGAGAAAAGAAAGAGCGGCGAAATTGTATATGTTTTTTGGTATATATATGATGGTATACGGGCATGCATGTGCCTTAAAATTGGGTGGGATATTCAAGCAAGATGCAGGTAGCTAGTTACGAAAGAAGATTCATAAATTACCAAATGTCTTATAATTTGATTATGATTTTACCACTCATAAAATAATTTATAGATAAATACAGGTTTGTAGATCATTTTTCCTTTTTGGGTTCATTTCAGCTTTATTAAAAAAAAAAAAAAATTCTATCCACCATCATCTTAATTATCGTCTGCTCGCTATGCTCTTATTTGATCACATCCATTGATTGGATGATAAATAATGAATGATAATTTTTTTTTACAATCATTTAATATCACAATAGAAGATGATAGAAAGATGGTGGCAAAAAGGATGGAGTATAGCTGTTTTCAAGAAAAAAAAAATTCCAAATCATATATTCATGGAGCGTATCACCGTACCAAGACTAGAAATTTGAATATCAACCCTCATTCCATCATGTTATTATAGGACCAAAGGGCATTTAACTATTTCTAGCTCAATTTGCTCAATCTAGGGGTGGATGGTGGGTCCCTGCCACTTGTCCGCCCACCCCCACCGTCATGCCCTTGTCGGGGGCGAATGGGTATCGCCGATCGTCAAGTGTGAGCATGTTGGCCTCCACCCCTAGAAAAAATAGCCTTAAAAAAGTTGAAAAAATTATCAAAATTATCCATATTCATCCATTCTCCATAATAAAGTTAAAAACTTAAAAAAAATAGAGAAAGTAAAATTGAAAAATGCAATATCATCCAAACTCCAAATAAAAGAAAAAAAATAGAATATGTATCTTTGCATATAATATTATGAATCTTTGCATATAATATTATAAATTTATGATTTATCATGAGTCATATGATATATTAGTTAATTGATAACATGTTAATAATTATATATTTAACATTTTATATTGGATAGGTTAGATAAAAATTAAATAATTCACTTGTACAATTATTATAAAAAATAATATATATAATTTATCAAAAATATTTTAAATGTAATACGGTCGGTCCAGTCTTGTCCGAGGTGAAAAAACTCCACCCCGAGACTAGACTTATTCCCAAAATCTCCTTACAACTAGGACCAAAACCGACCATTAAGTAATATTTCGATCCAGTCCAGACCGAAAAGTTTTCAACCCTATCTACAAGGAAGCCTTACATTCCACACATCCACCTAACTAACATGTAATTTGTTATTTTTGTCCTTCTAATTTAAACACACATATTTAAACATTAAGATAAAATGACAAAAATAAAAAATCACATATTGATTAAGTAGATTTGTGTGGTGTAAGACTTCTATGTAAAATTTCTCTAAAATAAAACATGTTTACGAAAGAGAAGAGAATTGATCAGAAAATATTGACCCACCAAGTAATCCTTTAACACATAAGCCCACTTTGGTTTCAAATAGAAACGTCCAGCCCAAATACAAACATACTGAACCTTTCCATTTTATAAGAAATAGGCCCATACCGTCAAGGTAGTGTTGCCTGAGCCAAGCCTTATGCGAACCCCAGTTTGCACTTTGATACAGACTATAGTTCAGAGTACAGTTCTTCGTCGCAGGGTTCTCAGAGGGGGAGAGAGAGAGAGAGAGAGAGAGAGAGGCGAGATTCACCTCTCTGAGATCACCTCACTACCCACCCAAACGCAACGATGCAGAGTTTGAAGCGATTGATACCCCGATCTTCGGTGCTCAGTGCTCAGCTTTCGAGACACCAAGAGAAGCCCTTCCTGCTTCCTTCACAGCATTTGGCTCGAGGGTCCTCCATTCGCTTCTTCGACATTTACCAGGCATCTTCATGTTTCTTTTCTTTTGCCGTTTGATTTTTTAAATAATGTAAAATCAAGACAACCAAAGAAGCTAAAAAAATTTTTCGTTTTCTCTTCATTTTCTTCCAGTGGCTAACACTTCAATTGTGTTTTTCTTTCTTTCTTTTTGGTTAAAAAAAACTTTTAACTGTAGCTGGGAAACAAGGCGGCAATCGAGAAAGAGCGTGCTCGACTGTGAGTCTCCTGTTTCTAATTATTTTTTCTTAGAGACTCTTTCTATGTGAAAATTTAAGTAATTGCTAATGTGATTTGGGACAGTGCAGATGAGATGAACAGGGGATACTTTGCGGATATTTCAGAGCTCAATAAACATGGTGGTAAGGTACGTAGAGAGCACACAATTCCATATCTTCTGCTGGGCTAATAAAAATTTTGTTGAGAATAATTATCCGTTTCCTTGAAGGAATGGTTTGTATAGTGTATAAGTGTAGGGGTAGAGGTGGAATGATGTGGTCGTATATTAGATTTGAAAGGATTTCAAAATCACTTTCTGTAGCGTACATGGGATGATTACAAAGTGTGCTGAGATAGCCAGAGAGTTCATTTTTTTTATGAGAGTAATATGCCTAGTTTGATCCTATGTGTGGTATGCAGATTGCAACGGCAAATAAAATTATAATTCCTGCAGTGGCAGCCATGAAGTTTCCTGGCTTAGAAGTGAACTACTCTGATGGTAAAACATTGAAGCTCCCCATCACTTCCAATGGAGATATGGTTGCTGCTGACAAAGCAGCCGTCCCAAAGGCATCTTTGATATGTCTTTCATTCCGAGCAAATTCCCAGGTATAGAACTTTACCTACTCGTGTGCAGTGCACGAGTATGGCAGGTGCTGCACCAAATTCTGGTTGCTGTTTCTTGTTGTAAGTGAATGCAACAAGTTGGATATGCTTCTTACTCTTGATGTTTTGTATGACAGCTTTTAATATGGAGGAAAGGCATGTGATATGTTTTGTGGTTGATGAATATATGGTTGCATAGGCTATCTCTATTTTTTCAGTTTTTACCTAATTTTAGAATTTTTTTGAGTAATTTTCGATGCATGGCATGTCACGTTTTTTCTAACAGAAATCTGACAGAGGGTCTTAATTGAGAATAGTTACCACTTTTAAGGATCAAAATTATTAAACTTATAACATGAGGAGCAAGAGGATGACTGTAAAATCTAGGGACCGATTATGTACTTAACCCATAACGGTTCAGTTCTCTCTCTCACTTGATTGTGTTTTATGTAACTCCACTAATTAAGTTGTCTAACTAAAGTATCAATGAATGAACTAATTCCCTCTTCTTCTTTTTAAGCCAAAGCCTAGAATTGCCCAGATCCTATATCTCCGAAAATTAACTTGGATGGTTGGTTGGGGTACTTACTCCTTTGTTTGTTCTCTAATAAAAAACTTATTAATAATCAAGGGGGAGAATTGGTTGGTTGGCATTTTTAATTTCTTTTATCTCGCTGTTGCTGCTACAATCCATTGTTATTTCCTTGACAGGCAATGATTGATTCTTGGAGTGGACCTTTTCTAGATACTTACAGAAACTCAGATGATGTTCAGCTATATGAGGTATAAAAACTTTATATATATGATTCATTCAATAACTTCTCCCCGTATTTGAGGGACAATAGCCAACATTGCAGGTTTTGTAAGATCAATGAGATCTAATCCAGAATATGATCCCTTCATCTTTGTATCTATTGTACCCAAGTTCTCTTTTCCAATCTTTGTAGATTCAGGAGGTCAGTCTAAGTTTCTGTTGAATGCAAGTATAGCTCAGTTAATGTTTTTACCATTTGTTTTTAAAGTTGCATATAAATGTGCAAAAAGAGTTTCTGAGAAGAAGCAAGGGCTTGTTAGCTCTCTAATTACTCATTACTTCCCTTCACCATCTGGTTAAGCATGCTGAAAACCCGAACCCTTCCCATGAATACTGTATATCCTGATGGCAATATGTGGAAAGTCATATTTTACCTCACAGCCAGGAGAATTATATTTTATATATGTATATGTATTTCTTTTTGCTCCTTATTTCTGCTCCCCACAAAGATGGCGAATCAAATATATAGAGAAAGCTAGGACGTGAATGTTTATGGGGGAGGGATGGAAGATGAGTTCAAATTTAACATTTTGAATTGGGCAAAGTTATGCTTTGATCTCAGGGGGAAGGTTGGGAGTTTGCAACTTGCTGGTTTCAACCAAACTCTAATGGGGAAATGGTTGACACTACCTACGAGGAAGGGAGGCTTTGTGGAAGGCTATAATTGACTCAAAGTTTGGTGGGGCTTGGGGTGGATGGTGCTTGAGATGCAAGGTTCACATGGGGTGGGGTTGTGGAAGCATATAAGAAGAGGACGAGAGGTTTTCTCTCGAGATGCTTGCTTTGAGGTGGTGACGGATGTAAAATAAAATTCTGGCATGATTTATGGTGTGGAGAGAGTCCTCAAGGAAGCTTTCCTGGAGTGTATGGGATTGCGAGGGTGCAAGGGGCATTGATAGCTTATCTTCTGGGACTTTCCAATGGTTTTCCTTCTTGGAATGTCAGCTTTTCCAAGACAGCACAAGACCGGGAAGTTGATGCTTTCACAGAGTATACTCCACTAGAATGGGGGGGGATGTAGAATAGGTTCTCTGGCGCTCCTAAAAAACAAAAGAAAATTCACCATCCATTCATTCTATGAGGCCCGGACCATTCTTGTACTAATGATTTTCCCTGGAGGAGTGTTTGGAAGACTAAGACGCCTCTAAAAGCAGCTTTTTTTGTTTGGGCAGCTTCCTTGGGAAAGATTCTTATCATAGCAACTTAGAAAATGTTGAATCATTGTGAAGAAATGGTGTTGCATGTGCAAAAGGTATGGGGATACTGTTGATCACCTGCTTCTACACTGCAAGGTAGCCAGAATCATATGGGACAACTTCTTTGAGATTGTGGGATTAGCTTGGGTGATGTCTACAAGGTTGGTTGACTTTCTAGCAAATTGGACGGTCTTACATGGCAATCCACAAACTGCTTCAATATGGAAGATGGCCCCTTTATGCCTTATGTGGTGCCTTTGGAGAGAAATAAATGATAGAAGCTTCATAGATCATGAGTAGACAATGGATGAGCTTAGAGTCTTCTTCCTTAACACTCAATTTTTTTTATCAAAAGGGGTAGGAGGGAGCAACCAAAGGTGGCGCCCCCTACCTAGGCATGATCATAACAGCACCCTACCTGCTAGGAATTGGACCTAGATGGTGGGAAGTGCAAACACTCCCTTGAGTTGATGTTGAACCATAGCCTAGATCCCAACCTTACTAGGGAATGCAATGAATCCTTAGGCTGCTAATACTAATAGTCTAAAGGGAATCCATATACGGGTTGAATCCAAGACCAAGTATATGCCAAACCACATGGGAGCAACCCAGGACCGTTGAGCCACCACCCTTGGTGGTCCTTAGCACTTTATTTAAATGGTCAATTGCGATAGATTTTAGTGGACCAAGTGTCCACGACTTTCTTGTATCGGTTGTCAATGGTCCTGATGGCAATGAGGACAATTGACAACTCTTGTATATGTCTTGTGTACATTGGCTATGCCTGTTGTTCTCATTAATGAAATTATTCATTTCGTTAAAAAAAAAAATAGATGTTTTGCAAGACTTAAGTGCCAGAGTTGTTATGTCCAAATTTGTTTCCCTTGTTTCTCAATGGAGTTGTTGGATAGTTTCCGTATTTTCTCAATCAAATTGTCACTTGTGCGCATGAAATGATTGATATGTTCATTAGGTTTTCTTTTTTTTTTTTTGAGATTGTTCATTAGGTTTTCTTTCCTGCATACAATCTGTACAACTTTGAAAACAGACTTAATGATCAGAACATTAAAGCAGCAATATGATTGAAACAATTAAACATCCAAAATAACACCAGTAGAGAGGGTTCCTGTAATGCAGAGTGCAAACACTTATAAGGCTTGTTTAAAGACCCATTTTGACACTACCATTCTAGTGCAGAAAAAAATATATTAATAGAAACTTTGGAAGCCAAGTTAATTGACCAAAAAACTTTGTAAGCAAAATATTCCAGGTAGACTCTGTTACATGGTTGGTTCATTCGAGATGAGCTACAAGGGTGCATTATTGATGAATAGAAATGTATTTTAAGTAACAAAAAATTTCATTGGTTTTAGTTAACAAGTATCAAACACTAGGATATAATAAATTGCATGTCTTGTTGTTATGTTCAGGATGCTCTTGTAATTTATAGTGGACAACTTCGAATTTTTATATTTAGATAATCTTTTCTTTTCTTTTCTTTTTTTTTTTTTTTTTTTCGCAGGTGTCATTTATAGACTCTTGGTTTTTATGCTGGAACCCTATTAAGCAGTTGCTGCTTCGGATGATGAAGAAATCTAATTATGGAGGGAAGGATGCAGTTCAGAAGCAAATTGTATATTCATTTGGTGACCATTATTACTTCCGAAAAGATCTGAAAATTCTGAACCTTCTCACCGGGTACAAAAGATTTCCATTGCCTAGCTTATTTAGTGGAGAGCCAGATGAAGTTATTATAGTTTACAAACTTCCATTTTGTTGGCATTTTCACTCTGCAGGTATATGTTTCTTCTCGACAAATTTGGTAGAATAAGATGGCAAGGCTTTGGTTTGGCTAATGAGGAGGAGCTGTCATCCCTTCTTTCCTGCACATCTCTTCTTTTGGAAGAGAAATGAGGTATAGCCAATGCAATTTCTCAACTTGCTGTTTTGTTAGAATGGTTATAGATCAGGAACATGGACATATGGTACTCTCATCCTATCACATTATTTTATTATATTTAAAGCTAGTGCTTACATAAACAATTTTTAATTGTATCGCATTTTGTGACAGAATTACTGCTAGAAGTCACAGGAAATTCTTCCTTGTATTTTTATCATCTTCTTTACAATGAGGCACTTCCTCTTAATATATACTTGTACAAGAAAAGGTATAAAATGAGAATATGCTCTATAACAGATTTACAGAAAACTACAAAACATTGTTGGACGATGATTTTACGGTGGAGTGCTCTATGTGGCAGAGACAATTGTACTGCTGTGTAGTAGTGGCAGTGACCGTATGAGGTAGTGGTGATACGTTCCGTGCTTCATGTTTTGCCTGTAGTGCGTGAGTGGCATGATCTGGCATGTGGTGGTGGCCATGCATCATGGTCTGCATGGGGTGCATGCAGTGTACAAAATGCTTGAACAATTACCATTCAATAGATAAGACATATCGAAGTTGATCTAAAGCACGTGATGATTATGATATTTAGGATAATAATGATGATCCTAGTACCCTTTATTTTGCTGGATGATATTTTTTTTTTTTTTTATACATGGAGGAGCATGGATTCGATCTTTGGTTCTTATCGAGAAATTAAGGAATTGCAAATTGGTCTTAAAGGGCCTCGGCTCGCTGGATGATATTATTGATTCCACTTTCCTGGCTTGTTATTTTCCGCCAGTGACAGACTTGTGAAGCCAAATGCATCTTCAAAATTTAACTAATATCACATTTTTTTATATTTGTCTATTTTATTTAAATTCAATCTCCAAATTGGATTAGCCATTTACTCTCTATATAATAATAAAATATTATTATATTAATAATTTTTTTATTTAATTTATTTGTATCACATTTTATAATTCTACCAATTTAATATTAATAATAATTATATTCTAATTAAATTAATATTAAAAAAATCATATTTTTAAAAGTCATTTAATGCTAACAACAAAAAATATTTGATTAAACTCATTAAAAATTATATCTAAATTTCTTAATTACAAACCAAATAGTATTTTTATTTGAGTGAGAAATTAATATTTTAATGTTTGCTTGGAGTGAAAATATTATTTTAACTTTTGGTGAATTAATTTGGTTCTTCAAATTTGGCTAATCACTGTAGCATAAATCTAAATTATTTTAGAGATGCTCAATCTAATATGGGGTCTTTTTAGTACAAATTATCTAAATTTTAATCAATCTTCAACTTTGTCCAAGCCAATACTAGTGTTCTTAGTCTCATTTCACAATCATTTTAATTTCTTCTCATTATTATACTTTTTTTAAATTTTTATAAAATAAAATAAATAATTTAATTTTTTAAAATTATAAAATAAAAATAATATTTTATTCAATTTTTAATTTTTATTTCATCCCATCTTGAACTTAATATGTCTGGGATTTTGGGTCTGTATGTTTTGTTGCAGTTAAGACGTGTAAAATAACTTTTGAAATACCAATCGTTGTAGAACAACTTCTGCTCTGAAAATTGGAATGAAAACAGAAATGTACAACTTTTGTAGAATGTGTTTTGGTTTAAATGGAAAGGTTCTAAAAATATGGCAAAAAATGTATACAGCCTCTTGCTTTTCAAGAATGCTTTTATTGACAGAATCTATACAAGAATGCTTTGTTTGAGTCCTTCACGGCTTTTATTGACTTAATAAGAGTGAAGTACCATGCAGTTGCAACCATGTTGTCAGATGATGGTTGCCATTACTAATGAAGTATTTATTGAATCACCTCTGTAACGCATGTTTGAGCATTTAATGAGCGCCGAGAGCATTTACGTAATTATATTTTTAGATTTTAATATCAAAAAAAAAAAAAAACTCGATCAAAATTATTACAAAAAACCAACAAATAATTCAAATGGGTCGAGTTTAATGAGTGCCCGTTAATGAGCATTTGTTAAAATCTCATGCATGTTTGAGAACTTAACGAGCGCCATTAATGGGTGTAATTTTCTGGATTTTAACAAGATAATAAAAAATAAGATGTTCAAATTTATTACAAAAATTCAAAAAATAATATTAAAAAATAAATTCAAATGGGTAGGGTTAATGAGTATTTATTAAATGAATTATTCTACTCATCATCTATACATCGTACACTATACTTAATTTTTTATTTTTTATTTTTTATTCTTACTAATTTAAATAAATTATTTTACTCATCATTCATACACCACACACCACTTGATGAATAGAAGAACTTAATAAGTGGTTAAAGCACCCTTGAATATTGAGAATATTTCAGATTATCTATATATAGTAGTAAAAAAATAAGGATGTAAAAAAATTTTGAGAAATCTATTGAACTGGACCAGACTGAATTGGTTGGTTCGATCTGGTTTGTAAGTGGTCAGCTACGACATCGGTTCTTAAGAACTGAAATCGGTGGTAAAACAATGCGATATCGGTTTTCATATTTTGAAAAGTGGTTTAAACCAAACCAGACTGATATATATTTATAACTTTTTATATTATATTATACTATATGCTAAATTGTAAATTAATATAATATGATATTATAATCTTATTATTCAAGTTTAGTAATCTTAGAACAATAAAATTAATATAAGATGTGATATAACATAAAATTAATCTTATAATTTTTAATATAACATTTGATATTGCATATAAATTTTAATCTTATAACATAAAATTTTAATTTTAAACATAAACATTAATATTAAGTTTTTGCTTTTGATATATATATATGTAAATATGTCAATGATAAATATATTTTTGACATAATAAATTATAATATATATTATTTTTGTAAATAGATTTTTACACGTATGATCATATATATTCATATAAAAAATCTAGAATTTATATAAATTATAGTTAAACTCAATACTATATTAGTATATGTTAATTATCATAAAATAATGTATTTATACTATAATATAAATAGATTAATAGTTTAGTATATGTAAATATTAGATTATTACTAATATAGATAATTCGTAAATTTGAAGTAAACCGGATCAAAATTGAAAAAATCGAAAGTTCTAATTTTTACAGTTAACCAATCTGGTATCGATTTTTAAATTTTTAAAATCGATGGATATATAGGTTCAGTTCTAATAAAATGTACAAAATCAAATCGACTAGTTACAACTCAAGTAAATAGTTTATGAATAATAATAAATATTTTATAAATAATAATATAATTTTAAATTATATAAAATAGTTGTGTTATATTCTAATATCTCGTTTGTTTTCACATATGAAATAAAATGAGTTAAGATTAGGTTAAAAGTTAGATAAAATATTATTAGAATATATTTTTTTAATATTATTTTTATTTTGAGATTTGAAAAATTAAATTATTTATTTTATTTTATATAAAAATTTAAAAAATTTATAATAATTAAATAATATGATATGAGATGAATTAAAAAGAATGGTAAAAATAAATTATAACGAATGGTATGGCCCTCGCACGAATCGAGAAAGTTGGGGCACAAATACTGGGAATGCTTTTCCCACCATCCATATTTATATATTATATTATCTGGAAAGTTGGAAATCAGGTGGTGCTGTCTGCCGATGTGACATCCAGGAGGCTCCATTGAATTGTCAAGAAACAAAACAAAAACTTGACCACAGGTTTCAAATACTTGTTATGGGAGGTTTTGGACTCGATCAGCATCAGACATAGAAAGCCAGACACATACTTTCCTTACGGACCCGATTTGTCTGTGTCACAGTTCCACGCGGTAGTTTCAAGTTTCAACATTCCTTGCCCCGGCCCTTGCCTTAACTCCTCGTTCTTTGTCTCTTCCAGAAGTATAATGACATGCTTATTATCTTCTAACATTATTTATTTTTACTTAATTATTAAGAAATAATTAATAATGAAATTACATATGTTTTTAATTTTATAATAAATAAAAGATATTAAAAAATACTTAAAATAAAAATAAAACTTAAATACACTATAAAATATCAAATAGGTAGTAAAGATCTTTTGTCATGAACTGAAACGATGGGATGGTAAAACTATATATAAATATAATTATTGTTTAACATTATATTTTTATTATTTCGAAATTTATTTAATTTGAATTCAAAATCAAATAAAATATTACTATTAATTAGTTGAGATTTATTTTTTAAAAATTAATTGTGTATGTCTCGGTCTTTATTTTTTGTTTTTTTTGCGTTACATTTTAAAACCACCTCTTTTCGAGGAAGATTTCAAAAGATATCCTAATCATTCGGCTCTGTCCAAATTTTAATACAAGTCTGCACTTAATCGGAAGTCTTGAAAAATGCTAATCGAATCTATTAAAATATTGGTAAAAGTGATTTAATTTTAATTATTTTTTATTTAATAATTAAGAAAATAATTATTAATAAATTAATATTATTTTCTTTTCAAAAAAAATTAAAAGATATAAAAAAATGATTAAAGAAAAAGAAAAATTAATAAAAAAATGTATTTGCACATATCGTTTGAATTCTTCTGTCGAATTATCGATTCCTATAGCACTATCTAATAAAAAAATTAAGTGATATAGTCACAAGATATTTCATAAAAGTAAATCTACGAACTGATGTGGCTTGATGTAATACGTTAGATTTTACTTTAAAATAAAAGTAATTTTATAATTTTACATATCACATCGAGTCACATCAATTTATAAATTTATTTTTATAAAATCTCTTTGTAATTAAAACATGTCTCATAATAAATATCATATATGATATAAAAAAAAGTGTCATCTTTGTTATTCTTGGGATTTAATATAATATATTGATCCTTATTCATCAAAAAACTTATGTTAAAATAAAATAAAGTGCATCTTTACAAATTAAATCTCTTAATTTAATAAAATAATTTGATAATTATATAATTTAATTATTGATTTGATATTATCTTCCATAATAATATTTAATTCCCAGTAATAATCCTTCGAAATCATGGTCAGATTGGTATCATCTTCAGATATGGATATGAATTATCAGATTAAAGAAAATAATTTGATTATATAAACAAAATGTGTCATGTTATTCACGTAATGACCTAATAAACCTAGAATTGAATTAATCTAAATATTTGATCTAATCCAATTAACAAAATCTCATGTTTTATAATTATAAGTAATATGAATTATGTGTATTCATAAGCAACTACCTTGTTTGTTTATAACATTTAATTTGATTAGTTAAATTTAAGCCATATTCTATTATATTACACGTCACATAAATGATAAAAACACATACTCTATTTTACAATATTCGTAGCAAACAATATAAAAATTTTACTGTTCATTACACTATTTATTATATAAAATTATCATTTATTTTAAAATTTTAAACTAATAGAAAAAAAAGATATTATATAATTTATATCCGAAAACTCTTAATCATGTGTGGGCCAATACGTGATATATTTAATTAAATGCAATAAAATATAGAGTTAAAATTCGATCACATGACTTGACATGATATATTTACTCATACTATGTAAAATAAACAGTTATCTTAAAAAATACTAACTATACTTAATAAAAACCTATAAAAGAATTCATTTATCTACGTATCAGTAATTGATATTTTAATTAAAATTAAAATTTTAAAATAAAATTGATAAAATAAATATCATACATAAAATTACAAATAACTATAGTACAATACATGTAAAAATTTAAATTTTTAAAGATAAATGAGAATGTCATAAATTATAAAGTAGATAATTGCTCATGATTAAAATGGTACGAGAGACACTTTAATTCCGAAGCGTTTCACGTCTCCATCAGTCAAACATTTATCGTGGAAAAATCAAAACAAGGATAAGAATGGTTGATTTCTTCTTTCCCATTTTCATAGAAACATCGTCAAAAGACTCGAAGTCATGCTAGGGGACAAACGTTGGGGGGCACCACATGCATGACTTTGCTCTGCGGCATGCGTCGATGATCTATTGGAAGCGTTTTATAAATATACCGTTTGTTTTATCTTTTGTTTGTACTTTTCGAAGCATTCAAGCCACAAAGTTAAAGTAATAGAAAATGATATAGCTATCCAGAATTTTTTCGATATAGGTTCCGGCATTTTTTTTTTTTTTTATGATTAAGAAAATATATATTTTTTAATAATATTTTGAAATTTTTCTAAAATATTTACAAATATAAAAAAAAAATTGTATGAAAAAAATCAAAACAAAAGTAATATAGAGGAAGAAGAGCAGAAGCAAGAAAAAGAATATTAGTACAATGTTAGATAAATTTCTAGAATATGTAAATTTTGCACAATTTTTTTTTTTTAAATAGAATTCATGTAGTCTTAAATTTATCCATTTTTTTCAAAAAAAATGTACAAAACTTGCATCACTGAGATTGCAGATATCATTTCTCCAATTAAAATTGATATTTATATTAAAATTTTATTTATATAACATATTGAGATAGGATGAAACTACTACATCATTCATATTTTTAAATTGAATATCTAATAATTTTTACACATTAAAAACAAAGGTTTTGGTCTTTGAATTAAATTCAACTCATCTCAAACCAATCATTAATAAGACTCACTACTTTTTCAGCTTCCTATAAAAAAGTTAGGCCCCGTTTGAATATCGAAACGATTTTGTAAGGGGTTTATATGTCTTAACGGGTCTGAAAATGACTACTCCGAGAATGAGAAATGAAGGTCTAGCCTAGAACAAACAGCCTCTTCGATCCGGCCCACAGGTAGTCTCCCTAGACGCAACCACCATAAGGGAGCATACTGCAGAGGGATAAGACTGGTCGTCTTTGGTCGTCTTGGAGATCCCTCAAACAACGTACAGCCCTTGAGTACTTGTCCTCATAACAGGCGGGAAGTAAGGGGGACTCTTGATCATCTAACAAAGAGACATCGACGGACCACCAAGGACGCCAGCAGGGTAAGATAAATCAAAGAACCATGTCACATTAATGACATCACTACCTGAGCTACACGCTAGATCAATGACGTCGTCGTAGAGGCACGCTGCATTAAATAACTCTGACAAAAGGAATAGTAAAAAGACACAGATTCCATAGGGGCAGACACGATCTATCCCCCCCCAAACTCCTGGTATAAATAGCAACTCCCATATATGAGAAATGCTTTCTGATCCATAGACTCTTTCATTATTTACAAACTTCCAAAAGACGATAATAACTTGGGCATCGAAGACTCCTTGACCCCAAGGCCAGCCCCTCCCAATTGTCTTCTCCTCTATTTTAGCAGGCGCAGTTCTAAAGATTCGAGTTGCTGAAACCTAGTCCAAAGGCATACGAAACACGACGTTAACAAGTTTCATCTCATCTCATCATTACAACTTCTCTAAATTCTCACACAAAATATAATAAAAAATTTAATTTCTTAAAATTCTCAAAAGAATAATAATATTAAAAAATAATATTCTAACTATTAATGTCGTGTTTTATACGCCTTTGGGCCATACCCTGACAACTCGGGTCTTCAGAGTTGGCCTCGATTGATATTGTTTGGAACTCATGGCAATGGTCTAATGCGACTGTACAGTGTTGATTTGTACATCCATGGCAATGAACAATATTTAAATGTAAAAAATAAAGAGAGATGAACACACAAATTTACGTGGTTCGGCATCAAACGTACGTCCATCGGAGTTTGGGGAGAGGAGATTCAACTATAAGTTTTTTTACAGTCTCCCATGATCTCTCCTTTCTCACTGTGCAATGGAATCTGTAAAGCTATTTACTGAAGAATAATTTCTCTCTAGAGCTCTCTGGCTAAAGAAGAAGTCCCCAAGTCTGAAGAAGTCGAAGTCATCCAAAACCAAATAAAGTGAAAAGGTCCTCAATCCGAAGGTTCCCCTTGCCTTTTATCTCCTACCCCCACTTACTTTAAGGGCTAGTTTGGGTACCGAGAGTACCTGAGGTACTCTCAAACACTCTCACTACTATTCTTTACTTTATTATTACTTTTTTACCTACTTTTTCTACTATTCATTACTTTTCACCTACTTTTTATTACTATTCAATATTCTATTATTACTTTTTCACTACTATTCACAAACATTCTCAGATACTTTCACTACCCAAACCAAGCCTAAGTCACTTTCCTACTTCTTCTCTCATGACACATTGTTTTTCCTTGCTTTATGTCAATTCTCCCATTTTCCTCTTCTGACATTACTTTCTCATGCCTCCTAACACTTCCATGCCTTAATCTCTTATTGTCCCATATCATTATCTTATATTTTGTCTTTTAGTGAGTCCCCCCAATAGCTAGCCCTAGGAAATTCTATGGGCCAGAGAAAAATATCCTCACAGTTACTCTGCCAATTCCTATCGGACTTGTCTTATGAGAATTTTTTAGTATGTTTTCCATTCGCCTTGCTTCATTCTACTGGGCTGTCAATTTTTTCACTTGTCTGCCTTTAGGTGGGGTTTTACCCCGCCAAGCCTTCATGTCATCACCTTGTCATTCCGATTTCCTTTAACCGCACTCCCCTTTCATTTCCTATTTCCTTAGCCGGCTTTCTATCCTGCTCATATTTCCTTTAGTTGTCTTTCCCTTTCACTCCTATTTCCTTAATCGCCTTTTCCTTTTGCTCTTATTTCCTTAGTCGTTTTTTCCTTTCGCTCATATTTCCTTGGCCGATTTTTCCTTTCCCTCTTATTTCCTTAGTCGCATTTTCCGTTCACTCCTACTTCCTTAGACATTTTTCCCTTTCGCTTTTCTTTTCCTTTAGCCACTTTTTCCTTTCGATCCTATTTCCTTTACCCCGCCAAGCCTTTTTTTCTTCCATTTCACTTTGTCCCGCCACTTTTTCTTAACCTTTTTTTTTCAGTTTCCACTTTTCTTTCGCTTTGTCCCGCCGCTTTTCCTTATCTTTCATTTCCATTTGCTCATTCCTGCATTATCAGAGTGTTAGTTTCTGTTGGTAAAGTTTCATTTGATGGAGATTCCATTGATGAAGATTTTGTTGGAGAAGATCTTGTTGATGGAGATTCCGCTGATAAAGATTTTGTTGGTGGTAATCCTGTTGATGGAGATTTTGTTGATGAATATTCTTTTGAAGATTATGTTGATGAAAATTTTGTTGGTGGAGATCTTGTTGATAGAGAATCCGCTAATAAATATTTTGTTGGTGAAGATTCTGTTTTCAGGTGGACAAGGACTGACCCACACTCCTCCGCAAGAGGGATAAGGCAACCTTTTAGGCCTACCTTTCCCTTTCACCTCGCAGGGAGGTAAGTTGTTGATTAAGACTTTGCTGATGTAGATTCCCTTAATGTAGTTCTGTCTTCGGGTGGCCAAGGGCTGACCTACACTCCTCCGGAAGAGGGATAAGGTAACATTTTAGGCATATATTTCCATTTCACCTCGCGGGGAGGTAAGTCGTTGATGGAGTTTCCGTTGATGTAGATTCTGTTGGTGTAGATTCTGTATTCGGGTGGCCAAGGGTCGACTCGCACTCCTCTGCGAGAGGGATAAGGCAACCTTTTAGGCCTACATTTCCATTTTACCTCGAGTGGAAGTAAGTTGTTGATGAAGATTTCCGTTTACTGAGGTTGACTTTTTTTATTGAAACTAGTTTATTTTCGCACCACAGAGAATAATTGCATTAGTAAAACAGAATTCACACAAATTTTTAAGGAGACAAACTGGAGCGTTTAGCTACTGCGACTGTTTTTTTGCCCGCTGTTGTTTGATTTTTTCTTCTTCCTCCTTTTTTCTTTGTTGCTTGCCCGCTGCTTGACTGAAGTTGCCTGCAGTTGTTTTGTCATTTCTTCTCTTCCTTACTCCTCCTTTTTTATTTCTGCTTCCATTTTTTTTCTTTTCTTCCCTTTTCTTCTACTTCTTCTTTGATGTGCCCCAATATGGACATAGTTTTAAAAATCTTTTGCAAGTTCTAGATGAGTCAATTATAAGGTCAAGAGCTAAGAAAATCAAGGAAGCAATGTAAGGATTTGTGCAATTCATTTGGGATGAAGTTAGTAAGAGCCCAACACTCAAGGTGGGCTTGAAAGAAGAAGAACCAGTATTGATCCACTTGATTCAAGCTGTGGAAGACATAACTTAGAGATGAGGCCTATTGTTATTATATGCTTTCAATTTGGTTAAATGATTTATTTTATTAGTTTAGAATAAGTGGGTTTGAGGATATTTGGCCCATATATGTCTTATTTTTTATAAACTAGGGATTTTGAGAAGGCCTTGTATTTTGGCCAAATGTTTTTTTGGAAAGTTACATTTTTTGGAACTAGGGTTTAAAGAGATGTACTGTAGCAATTACTATAGCGTCGTACTGTAGCCGTGACACTGTTCATCCGAGGATATTTTTGGAAGCAATGGTTTATTTTGGGCTAGGGTTTCAATTATGTTTTGATTTAAATACTCTTTGTAGCCTCATTTGAAAGGTTAGACAATATTGAATTTTCATTGTGAGTTAAATTTACTCATCTTGTTTTTTATTGAACTTTTAAACTTATTAAAGGTAAATCACAACTTTTGTG
>QEOT01007366.1:0-12605 GCA_003123785.1 Pterocarya stenoptera | reverse complement strand
TTTTTTTTTTTACGAGCTGAGTTCAATTCAAGTTTAACCGAGCGAGTACCGAGCGGACTATCGAGTAGACTGGTTCATTTACAACCCTATATATAGCTTTACTGCACTCCACGAACGTGCGTAGCTGATCCTCAAATGGACAGTTTTTAAAAGTCTATCGTAGCGAATATTTGTACGCACAAATTGACCGGACAGACTGTCAGACAGCATCAATCAACGTGAAAGGATGCAATCTTGTAAAAAAGCTCCTGTTATTATTTTTTTATTTTTTGCGACCCCACATTTGTGACTTGTGTGTTGTATTCACTGTTTTTATTACTGAAGTTCTTATCTTGTTCAAAAAATAAATATCTCAGTACCCAATGGATTCGTTTGATGACTTGATCCATTCGACAGTTTTGAAGGATAGAGGCGATATATTGTGTCATAAAAAATAGATTTTTTTAAGGAATAATTTTTTTATTTGAATTTTTTAATTATTTTTAAATATTTTTTTAATATCCTTAATCATTAAAAAAAAAATAAAAAAAATATACAACTTCTCTAATAGCTAATCGGAAGTAATAAGTCTATTATTATTTTTTTTAAAAAGTGAGATTTATATCCTCTATATAAATTAAAATTTTAAATCAAAATATATTATTTAAATGATGTAAAAATTTAAAATAATATTATTCTTTTTCAAATCCCATACCTATACAAATTCTTTTTTAAAAAAAAAAGTTTTATACTCCGTAACTTAAAAAATGGTGAGAGACTCTTTTCAAGAAGCATATATTTCAAACGTGTTATATATAAGAAGTATCTTTACAATACAAAAAGAAAAGTGACTTATTCGATTCTCTCGTTGTTCTTTTTCTTAACTTTGGTTAGAAGAAAGGGAATTTAAGAAGGCAATAGGTTGGATTACACGTACGTAGAATAATACTTGGCTTATAAGGATCTTCACCGATTTATTATTTTATTTTATTTTTTACTTAATAGTTAATAAAATATTTTTTAATGATTTTTTATTTTTTATTTTTAAAAAAATATATTTAAGAGATTTAAAAAATATTTTAAAAAAATTAGACTTCTCGATGGACACTATGGGTGTAGTAGCACCCTTACATGTATCAATATTTCTAATTTAAATAAATATTTGGTTTATTAAAAACTTTTATAAAAAATAAATTTATAAATAGAGATATGCTATATCAATTAATTTTTTTTATTATAAGTAAGTTTAACATATCATAATAAGTCATATAAGTTTATAATCTTTTTTATATAAGATATTTCAATAAATCTAACATTTTTATATAATTTAGGCTATTTTTAGTTAATGAAGTGGTTTTGATTTGAAATCATATCAAATTATCATTAGTATTTATAAATTATTTTTTTATTTTTTATTACTATCTATTATTTTTTTCATTATTATTTACAAATAATCTGAAATACCTGCATAAACATCTAAACATAACTTAAATCAACGCAGTCGTGGATATATGCATGCATGATTTCGTATATGCACGTGAGTTTTTGATCTCATACGTGGAAAGGGAATGCATAAAGATAACGTGGTGCAGGCTGCGCGGAGGTGGTGGTGAAAGTGAGCACTGAGACACCGTCAGCTCTTTCCAGCACGGATGGCTCTCAGGTCAGGGGGGAAGCAAAAAATAAAAGGCCCCACCTTTTTGCCTTTTTTTTTTTTTTCTCTTTTCGTTTCTTAATCCCATGAAACTTCAAGGATGAAAACAAACAAGAAAACCCACCTCAGGAAAACCAACGTCACCAACTCGAAGTAGGCAAACCCAACAACGCCATTGACTCACTGTTTCATGGACCCCACCTTTTTCCTATAGGAATAAGTTCCTTCCTCCCTACGCCTTCTAGAACAGTAGTTACGATTGGAAGTAGTTGATTTTTTCGAGAATTTTCTAATTTAGAATAAATTTTAAGATATTAATTTTTATGGAATTTCGTAAAAATATGTGACCCGGTACAGCGTACAGACAAAAATATCTGATATATATATTTTGATGATAAATAATACTTGCAAATGCAAATCTTATTCTTTTTAAAGTGATTTTTATGTATTTTATAACTGTATGTATTATTATTTTATTTTAATTAGATTTTCAAAAAAATGAAAAGGCCAGAAAGGTATATTAAAACATATTTAAAAAGAAATTTTTTGTAATAAAAAATTATTAATTTCTGTAAAAAAAAATATTTGTATGTTAAAAATTAGAATATTGATATTCTAATGACTCAATTTTAAAATGACATAAGTTGAGTTATTGACGTGGATATTCAGTTTGGATAATCAGGTATTTTCAGATGACCATATCACAACCTCCTCCCAATCTATTGAGAAGTGATATTTATAATCATAAAATATATAAGTGTCATGTACTTTTTTAAAAAAATAAGTAAATTGTATTTAATATTATTACCTCCCAATTTGCTCCAAAGTTACCATAGGTATATTTTGATTTTTTTAAATGTTAAAAATTACACATAAATTCATTTCAGGTAATTTTTTTAACATTTAAAAAAACTCCAAAATACACTAGGGACAACTTGAGGGGCAAATTGGACGACAACATGGCATTTTTCTTTTCAAATATTACTCATACATAAAATATTTTCAAATTCAAATTTATAATTTTTTTATCTAATCATTATAATTTTCTCAAACTTATAAATAAAATATAAAACATATATATATAACTTTTTAAAAATTTAAAACAAAATAACGTTAAAAATATATTCAGATAATTTTTTAATTTTTTATTCAAATATGTTCTCTCATTTTTCAAAATCTAATAAAATATCTTAAATCAAATGATTTCATTTCTATTTACAAATTATTTAATTGCTAGTCACAAATACTTTAAATATTCAATATCCAAACGAACCTTTTCTAATAATGTTGCTCTTATTTTACACATTTATCTCTTGAAATCTTTAAAAAAAAAAAAATTATAAACTCGCGGAAAGGGTGGTCTCCCCAATCACAAAGTTTCCCATGTCGATGTCTTACTATATTCCTATATCTTTTCTCTCGGCAAAGTATAAAGAATCAGTTCTGTTTAATGTTTATAATAATCTTAATCTTATCGACCGCATTGTCTATGCTTTTTCACCTTTTTATTTTAATTATTTAAATGTAGAATGTCCACTTTTCCGTACGTATAGAAGAACCAGGATCGTGTGGAAAGACCGGGCAACACCGTACGGACTTTTGGGGGTCCCAGTGTTCCGACTCACACCCATGTTTTGAAGAAAAAAGAATTTAATAAAAAAATATAAATAAAGAAAGTAGCACACCTTGAGGTAGGGCCCACAGGCTGCTACAGCAGCGACTTTCCAACGACCTCTCTATCTAGAAATCAACGGTTGACTCATCACGACGTCGTTATGATCTGTTCTGGGGGCTGCGCCGCCTCCTGCTATATGGCCCCTGTTCTGACGATAAAGTGAATCAGAGATTGCCTTATTGAGCATTTCCCGATAGGGATCTCTTCTTCCCAAGTAGACATGTTTCCCCAAAAACGGAAGGATTGTTTTCTTGCCCTCGTTTTCTCCGTTTATATTTTTCAAATATAAACAAACATACTGCTTGGGTAATGAGTTGATGAGTAAAAAATTAAAAAAAAAAAAGAAATATTTTGGAATCCGAATTTGGGTTCCGTATATGTGTCCCAAATGAGATTTTTTTATTATTATTTAATGATTAAAAAAATGATTTTAAATGATATTGTGAATTTTTTATTTTTAAAAAAAATATTTATAATGATTAAAAAAATACATAAAAAAAGGAAATAAAAAATGAAAAAAAAAATTTGACCTATTCGGTGGGTTCTCAAACTACATCTCTCGAGAGATGTAGCACTGCCCATAAAAAAAATGTTCCTTACAACTTCATGAGGTAAACCAAGTTTTATTTCCCTTTTTTGTCTATTTGAATTAAAGGCCATAATTATTGAAAAGATATTTTATATGGATTTTATACTATTTAATACCATCGACGGTTGGTCGAAATATATGTCTAGACTAATATGAAACTTATAGGAGAAATACACTTGTAGTTCCATGTCTCTCTCTCTCTCTCCTCCCTTTCCCATTCTCGGTGGTGTTATCTGCCTTCTCGAGATGGCTCTCAACCACCATAGACTTGCGAAAGGATAAGCCATCGGCTCAAATCTCGCCAACCCAGCCACCTAGCGACGTGAGGCCGACCACATACACAATGTGCGAAATATGGTCTCCAGCCACCAACGTGCACGGCGAGTTACTGTGAGCTCCATGCCAGTGATGCCGCTTGGACCATCGGTGTCTTCTGCTCACTCTAAAGTGGTCCTCGACCACCATGGCTTGTGTAGAGAGAGGGCACGGGGCGAGAGCAAAGGTGGCGGCACGAGAGGAGAGAAGAAAGAAAGAGAGAAAAAAAGAAAGAAAAAGAAAGTAGAGATTTAGCATACTAGAAATATGTAACATCAGTGTGTGAGATCTCTTTATAGAATTCATTTGTGTCTATAGTGTTTTTTTTTTTAAATTAAAAAGACTCCTTTTGTGAGAAATTTATTTTTCTTTTGTTTGATTTATACAAGAACACCGAAGAAAAACTATTGTCAATTAACATTAGCTACAGCGTAGATTAAGAGTTTCAAACTCGACTAAAACAAGAGTGTTTGATAATCGCCAATGTATGCATGGAACAAAGACATATATGCAATAAATTATAGAGTATATATCTTATAATTATAAAATGGTTAATTACAAAACCAATACACAGGGCTTCACCTTTTTGCAATTCAAGACTTCAAGTTTTAATTCGCAAAAATTGATACCTGAATTTCAAGAAGTTTACGATAAGTACTTCCGTCATTCTCCCTATTGATTTTCTCACGATAGATTGGCAGACGTACTCAATTGCAAGTTTATTGATGTTCAGGCATCAATTTTACAAAAATTAAAAATTTAAGACTCGAATTACAAAAATGCAAAAATTAACTACTGATTTTGTAATTAATTTGTTATAAAATGACTTCAATGAATAGAAGACACTCAAAATTCAATTTTTGTTAATAATGATTTAGCTTTTCTAATAGCTTTTAATTAATCTTTATAGGTTTTCTTTTTAAATAATATTTAGATAAAATATGACATTTTTATCAGATTTCTATTTTTATTTTTTAAAAAAAAGTTGATAAATAATATCATCTCATTATAGTGGATGAGAATGAGATGAAAATGTAGAATTTGATTTATCATTAATAGATCAGATCCTATTTAAATGCAACATGATGGTTACCAACAACATTTGACACAACTTGCCAACTCGATTTAGATACAAGTACAACAATAGGACTAAAATCGAGTTTAATCAAGTTTGAGTTAATTCCTTATAGATTTGAATTGATTTCGATGACAGAATTATCGAATTGAGCCGTGTAATTTGCGCGATGACCCGACTAACTTGTTTATTTGATACACAATATGTTTTGATTTATTATAATATGATAAGTAAAATAGTCTTATTATTATTCACTATTTTATTATTTTTTTATTATTACTATTTACAAATCATCTCAAAATACCTAGCATCTAAACCTAACCCGAGTCGGGAGTGTGACTTAGAAATAATAGTACATATGAAGGAAAGTAGCATCTCTCTTCAACACTCTTCCGACCCATGAACAAATGAAACAAGTGAGTTTTAGACAATCTACAAATGTTGAAAAGTGAAATCCCATATCTAAAAAGCATTTTGAAGTTTATGTTGTAAGAAACTTTAGATTTGAGAAACGTTTACGTGTAATAAATATTCTTAAGTATTTTCAAACTTTTTTAAAGAGAATATTTCTTGAAAAATTTATCAGGAAATATATATTCAAGAATTAAAATCACGGAGGATCATAAAAATATGCTAACCCAATTCAAATATAAATGATACATTAATGAGGAGTGCTACATCCACCCGAGACTAGTCCCGATAAAAATAAAAATATTTTTTTTATTCTTAAATATTTTTAAAAAAATTCATAACATCATTAAAAAATATTTTTTTAATCAATAAATTAAAAAAAAAATCGGTGACTCTATCATTTTTGTCATTAATTATTTAGTCAATAATAACTGATTCATTTATGACTCGAATTTAATTGATTTAAATCAATTAACACATTGGCAGGAATACTGATAGGCGCAAGAGAGTTTTTACTGGATGAGTGTCCTCCATGCATTTATTATTCACGCAAGTTATTCCATTTTTAAGAGGGGTGTAAAACAAATCATATATATATATATTAGTTAATTAATAAAATCTTAAATAATAAGATTTATTAGGTGTGCTCTACATATCATTTAGAATATTCTTCTTAGAGTAATGTTAAATGTATCATGCCATCATACTCTTGATTTAAATTTTAAAATATTTACCATATCGATATCTACGTATTAACACTTATGGTAAGTATAGATAACACTTTTTTTTCTCTTATTTTCATGTATCTGTTTTTCCATTCTTCATAGGGATTCGGTTAAAATACTTTCGGGTTAAGACAAAAGGAAAAAAGAAGAAGAAAAAGAAACAAACCGGTGTGGTCTCGCACGCATCCGGTAATCCCGTCCATAAACAAATACATATTCCCACGTCTTTTGCACCCTCTCCCAAGTCTCCCTCTCCCTCCCCTCTCTCTCTCTCTCTCTCTCTCTTTCCTTTTTGACTCTATATAATACCTCACTCTCTTCTGTTCAAGACTCCCCCACCCGCTTCTTCTCTCTCTTTCTCCTTTTTTTGGTTCTTCCTTTATCTCAGATCACATTTTGAATCGGTGAGTCACAATGTCACGCCGAGGCGGTGGCAGGCAGCCCGAATCTCGCCGGAACCAACCAGCTCCGGCGTCTTCATCGTCTCAGCAAGGCGGTGGAAGAAGCAGAGGCGGTGGTGGTGGCGGTGGAGGAGGTCAGGGTAGAGGGGGAGGAGGAAGAGGCCGTGGTGCTCCTCCGCCAGCTTCTTCAGTACCGGCCAATCCACCTCCGCCTACGCCTCCAAAGGCGGCTGATTATCCTGTTACACCTTCACCGCCGGTTCATATTGCGTCGGCTTCTTCTGCGTCATCGAGCTCGGCTCCGCCACCGGACTCGCCTGCGATCTCGTCGGCTGCTCTGAGCAGTGAACTCCAGGAGCAGCTAACATTGCAGGCTCCGGCGCCGCCGACTTCTTCGAAGGCCATATGCTGTCCGAAGAGGCCGGGATACGGTACCGTCGGCAGAAAAACCGTCGTCCGAGCAAATCATTTTCTGGTGGAAGTGGCAGACAGGAATCTCTACCATTACGACGTGAGTAACCGTACCCAATGTAAACTCTTCCTATACGTTTGGCCTGTTGGTATACCCTCTTGGTGGACCTACTTTTTTTGTAGATGAATTTTGTTGTTCATCACCCCGTCTCTTCTATTTTATTTTCCTGTATTTTGGCCTCTGTTCCTCAATTATATCTCCTCTTTTATGTGTTCTTTGACTTTGACCGAGATATGATTTATTTTTCCTTCCAATTTACATCATTAGCAGTCCTGTTGGGGTCTTCTACCCGGATGTTTCAGTGTTTTAGATCTATACTTATCCTCTGGGTGAAGACATTTTTATTCCAAGCATGTGATGTGGGATGCATTTATGGCAACGTGAAAAGTGGTCTGTCTATGGAGTTGATATTTGCTTGCTATTATTATTTTGTTGTATATTCCTCTTCGAGGCCAAAGCCATTCTAGTTTCTGCTGAACAAATGTTGGTTATTTTTATTTTGCTTTCTTTAGTGTTATCAAGCATTAATCCCTGCATGCATGATATGGTTGTTTTATTGCTTTAGGTGTCTATAACGCCTGAAGTTACATCTAAGAAAATCAACAGGGATGTAATGAGGCAATTAATTGAGTTGTATGGTGAGTCACATTTGGGAAGGCGAAGGCCCGCTTATGATGGCAGGAAGAGCCTATACGTTGCAGGTCCGTTTCCATTTGAATCCAAGGAATTTGTTGTCAAGTTAGCTGAAAATGATGATCGAGCTACCTCATCCGGTTCAGCGAGGTATTTTCTTTGGCATGCCTGAAAATGTGTTCTAGTAAATCTTATGTTTGTGACTTGTTTTTCTAAGTTTCATTTTATCTGAAAGCCTCTGCTCTCCTTGACACTCAGGAAAGAAAGACAGTTCAAAGTAGCAATCAAGTTGGCTTCTCAGTCTGACCTTCATCACTTGCGGGAGTTTTTACGTGGTAGGCAGCTGGATGTTCCACAAGAGACAATACAAGTTCTTGATGTGGTCCTTAGAGAGGCACCATCCCAGAAGTAATCTGCTGTTTCTTCTTAGAATATGTGCATTTGTTTCCTTTCTTATACTTCTACTCATAAGCATTTACAGTTGCGTAAAATATGAAACCTCTCACATGTACGAACGTGGGGGAAATTTGACTATAGGTATACTGTTGTCGGGAGGTCATTTTTTGGTCCAGAATTAGGCCAGAAAGGTGATCTGGGTGATGGCCTTGAATATTGGAGAGGCTACTATCAGAGTCTTCGGCCAACCCAGATGGGACTTTCTCTCAATATTGGTATTGATTCTCTCTTTTAAAGTCTCTTTTGGGCATCCATGCTGACTAAATTATTTGTTCAATTGCAATTGCATTTATGTTTCCTCGCTTCTTATATTTTATTGTAATGATGCAGATGTGTCTGCCAGAGCTTTCTACGAATCAATTCTCGTGACAGAGTTTGTAGCAAAACATTTTTATTTCAATCTTTCAAGGCCTCTGTCTGATCATGATCGTCTGAAGGTTATTTTGCCACTTTATGATTTGATTGATGATTTAATTATGACTTTCAATGAAAGATGCAACATGGTCAGCCGTGAATCTAAATTGGAGCTTTTTCGCAGAATCATTTTCTTATATTCTTGGAGATAAACTTAGGAAATGGATTTATCTCTTGTTTCTTTTTTTAAAGTATCCCTTCCATCCTACTTGTAAAAAAAAAAGTATCCCTTCCATCCACTACATATATTTATATACCTGTGTTGTAATCGTGTAAACTTTTAGAATGTTACATATACAATCTTCACATTTGTTTCTCCTATTTGCTTGAGAATGCTTTTACTTAACAATTGCTTGTTAATGGATTTTTTCATGGTTCATGAAGTGGATATCTTTCCTTTGTGATACCCAGATTAAAAAAGCACTGAGAGGAATAAAGATAGAACTTACTCATACGGAGTATACCAAACGATACAAAGTGACCGGGGTATCAACACAACCAACTAGCCAGTTAATGTGAGTATTACTGTGCTTTTATGCCCCCCCTCCCCCCTTTCTCTACTTATGAGTAATGTTGTAGGTGCAAGCTACATCAGGACCTAGTAAAAAGCGAATACTCGTTCAGGATGTTACTATGTGTAAAAAATGGGAAATAAAACTAGTTAGTTCTTCAATAATATTCTTGATAACATGTAGAAAAATAAAGTGGCCTGGTTTCTGTAAAATCTAGAAGAAAGTCTTTTTCTTGTTTTTTTCTATATCAATCTCATTAAGATATTTGTTTCTTTTGTTCCCTCCAAATGCTCTTACAAACTGTTTTTCCCCATGTATCAAGTTTGCTCAGACTAAGCAGTTTGGTCAACCATGTATTTGATAAAAACTAGTCTATGTGAGCATGAAGGGGTGTATGTTTAACAATGAAAGAATGACTTAATGGCGACTCATTTAGTTGCTGTCCGCAGCTTTACTTTTGTGTTTTTTCTTTAACTAAAAGTTGTATTTCTCATAGCTACAATGCTGGAACCACTTACCATTATTGTTTGTTACTGTCTGTCTCATTTCTCTGAATTTCTTTCTGGTGCCTTCATTTCTCTCTTGGTAATTATTTTTGTAATTTTTGTTTCCTTCAGGTTTACTCTGGATGACAAGAAAACAAAGAAGTCGGTTGCTCAATATTTTCGTGAGAGATATAATATTGGGCTTCAGCATCCGTCCTTGCCTGCCCTTCAAGCTGGGAGTGATGCAAAACCTATTTATTTGCCCATGGAGGTTGTATTATTACCATAGAAAGAATTTTTCCCCTGCCAAACACCAGGAATATTTCTCATCTCTGGTTTAAAGTATTTTCTTTGAATTACAGCTTTGTAAGATTGTTGCTGGACAGAGGTACTCTAAGAGATTAAATGAAAAACAAGTAACTAACCTGCTAAGAGCAACTTGCCAACGGCCTCAACAAAGGGAAGGTAGTATCAAGGAGGTATGTCAAAATGCTATTTTGCTCATTGACATAAATTGAAAGTAGACCTGCTTTTGTTAGTAAGTTTGTGATGGCTTGTTTTCTTCTGTGCTAGACGGTTAAGCGAAATAATTTTAGTGGGAACGTGCTTGTAAACGAGGAATTTGGCATTAAAGTAAAAGATGAACTTGCAGTGCTTGATGCTCGAGTTTTGCCATCTCCAGTGGTATTTTTTGGTCAAAATATGTTTGTTTGAGCTATTTAGGCAATCATATATTCTCAAGTTTAGTTTGTCACTTCCATCTTTGCAGATTAGATACCATGATACTGGTAGAGAACCAAGGGAACAGCCGAGGATGGGGCAGTGGAACATGATGAACAAGGTGAGATAGCCATTAAATAAATATTAACTGTTTTGGAATTGGTACCATTCCATCAGAACTGATTTTTCTGCTGTTCCACTTGAGCAAATTGTGACTATTAAATGTGGTGCGTTTCTGGTGCATGGAAGATGCACGGATGGGTGTTAGGTGTAGGGCTATGTTGTATTCTTATTGGCAATAGTGACCCACACAAATTAGTATGGAAGTTCTATAAAATTCATTTTGAAGTGTGGACCTTTAAATCCACAAAAGAGTGAACCTCTATGCTGCATTTTCCAAATTTTCAGTGGTGTCATATTATCTTATATTTTATAGGCGACTATTATTTTTATTAATGAAATTGTTTGCATACCTATATTATAATCGATTATTCTTCGGAATTGATGATATTGTAGAAAATGATCAATGGTGGTAAAGTGGACTTCTGGACATGTGTGAACTTCTCTTCAAAAGTGCACAGGGATGTGCCTTATGGTTTCTGTGACCAATTGATCAATATGTGCAGCAGCAAAGGAATGGTATGATTTCATAATTTACTTAAGATTGTATGATGTGTAGATCTTGTCCTGAATCTAGATTATTGACTTTGTAGACGCTTTTTAATATCTGCCAGGTTTTCAACCCAGAGCCCTTGGTTCCCATACGTTCAGCTCACTCTGGTCAAATTGAGAGGGCTCTCATGGATATTCATAAACAATGTGTGGAACAATTTAAAAAAATTGGTGTGGCAAATAAGCAACTCCAACTGTTGATAATTATTTTGCCTGATATCAAGGGGTCGTATGGTGAGTAAGTTAATTGGCATCCAATTTTATGATTAGAATTTGTTTCCTTGGCTTAAAAGATTACTCATTGCTTACAGGGAAAATTAAACGAATCTGTGAAACTGAACTCGGAATAGTTTCTCAGTGCTGTCAGCCCAGGCAGGCATCGAAGCCCAACAATAATCAGTATCTTGAGAACGTATCCCTCAAGATTAATGTGAAGGTTTGTTCCATAGGATTTCTGATTGGCTATTCCTGTCGAATGCTATGGTTGTTTTTCACTTTTCCACTGGGTTCAATCTTTATAGGTTGGGGGACGTAACAGTGTTCTACATGATGCTATTCAAAGAAACATGCCTCTCTTGACAGACCGTCCTACAATTGTATTTGGTGCGGATGTGACGCATCCACAACCAGGGGAGGATTCTAGTCCTTCAATAGCAGCGGTATGTTTTGTAGTTTTTTATCCCTATTTTTACTTGATCTTTAGATCTTTGGCATGTGTGGAAATAGTTTAATATATTCATGAAAATAACATGTATAATTGTTCAGAAATTTTTAAATTAGAATTGCTTTAAAGATATATAATATGTTTTAAATTTATTTATAACATCTAACACAAAAATCAAGAAAAAAACTGAGAAGCTCATTTTTATGAACCCATTTTTTTTTTATGTAGTATCATCAAGTAATGTGGTTAGCTATGTTCTATGCTCTTTTAACTTTAATTTTATGACATTTATGCATCATATCACTTTAATTTGTGGCATATATTATTTAGTTTGCATTTAATATAATGTAATTGGAGAGTGGATGATGTGGCGTCATAGGTTTCAAAATACATAATATATAAATATAGATTGTGTACTAAATGGCTAATAGATTGTATTAAATTATATATCACAGGTAGTGGCTTCCATGGATTGGCCAGAGGTTACTAGGTATAGAGGAATTTTCTCTTCGCAAGCTCACCGTGAAGAAATTATACATGATCTCTATAAATCAGTACAAGATCCTCAAAGGGGTGTAGTTCATGGAGGAATGATTCGGTAAGAAGTCAACATGCATAGTGCTTTATTGCTTATCGGAAAGGGATTTCTTTTTTTTAATTCTTCTCTTATTGTCCTTTGGTTGATTTGCAGAGAACTACTTATTGCATTCAGAAGATCAACTGGACATAAACCCCACAGGATTATATTTTACA
>QEOT01007364.1:36189-64732 GCA_003123785.1 Pterocarya stenoptera | reverse complement strand
TATAGTCTTCCAAGAATAACAAAGAGCCAAAAATTAATATTAATACATTCACTCCTCAGCCGGACCTTCACACTTCACACTCGTACCTATCCTCTGCATCAAAATTCAAGTTCAAAAATAGGAAAAACTTTAACATTTGAAATTACAATTAAAATATAAAATATTGATAAAATTGGGCTACACTTGGTATGTATGTATAATATTGTGCATAAAATTATGTATACGTATAGCATTACTGTTCTTTAAAAATAGTAAATATTTCGTTCTTGATGATTTATACTTATTTTTAGAATTGAAGACAAAAATGATACTCCAACTGGCCGAAGACAAACATATGCAAGTCATGTGTGGTTATTACCATGGCTTTAATTTGAATTATAACAAAATTAAAAAAATTAGCCGTTTCTGATCTTCCTCTTAAGAACACAAACACCCCCCCCCCCCCCGGGGCGCGCGTCCTTCCAAGCACTCTATATATATACCCCTGTATATTCACTATTCATCACACAAACAAGTAGCCGTTAGAGAGAGAGAGAGAGAGGGAGGGAGGTGGAACACGAGAACATACGCCTGCATATTGCGAGAGAGCTCATGCTTCAACGGAGAGAATGGTGATTTTCACGGCGATCAAGACGCTTCGGATAATCCAAACTGCAAGCATTGCAGTAAATCTGTTGCTGGTTTGATTCGTATTCATCGCGGAAGGGATTTCATTGATTCGACTAAGGGATTCACAATTGGACCTGATACCAAACGTGGCCATTCTCTCTTCTCGATCGTTGCTCCATTGAGAAGACAGAAGGTCCCCTCAAGTAAAATCTGTTGAACACCCAATCTTCCGTATTTTAGTTTATTTTTATAATTGATTTTCAGTTCATTTTTATTTATTATTTATTATATATTTAGTCTTTTAGGGTCCAAGAAAGACGGAGACCTTAAGGTCAGCCTCTTGGTACTTTTTCCAGTATATTATTCTTGGTGGATGAGATTTATTATTCTTGGCACTTTTACCTTTGAACCGTTTGAATTAAATCAATTTTTTTTTTCCTTTTTAAAAGAAAACCAATCTACCAGTTTTAACGCTTGTCGTGGAGCATATTGGTGCTCGAATTTTATGGGGCGGGGACTGTTGTTACTCTAGTTCAGAATCGGGCCATGGAGGGCTCTGGAGTCGGAGTGTTACTCTACTTATGCTTCTTGTCTAGACTCTTGATGAATTTAATCGCTCTCGCTTTTGTTCGTCGTTCTTATTACTCCTTAAAAGCTATCTTGGACTCTTGCTAAGATTCTTGCTCTGTGTTGCATACACTCTTCTTGAGTTAGTTTCTGCACAGATATGGAATATAAATTATTTCAATGAATATAATCATTGGTTGACAGGTTCGGGTCTCCTTGTGCAAATTCCACATACATTCATTAGTGTACATCATATCAAACCAACTCCTCAAATAAACACCAAGTGTTAATAATTGTTCATGACCTCATCTGATAGGATAAATTTGTATGCTTGAGTATTTATATACGGTTCCTCATCCTGGAATTGTCCTCTTAAGTTGGACCAGGATGGGGTCTCATGGTCTTTTCACTCCAAATATTCATCATGCTCATGTATGCCGATTGCAAGTGTATTTGCTATTTGCCTCTTTCGGTTGAAACCACATGAGACTCTTAAGTTTTGTAAGATGATTGCCTTGTTTATGTTCTGAAGAGCCTCCACCGATAATAATCTCAGAGAAATTTGTTTAGGTTAGGTGGTCATGCAAAAAAGCGATACTGTTAAAACTAATTCCATTTTTTAGAGAAATTAGTGAGTGAGTTATATTAGAGATGGCTTGTCGGGAAACTGGTGAATACAATTTTTCTAATCCTTTCATCATTGTTATTAAACCATTATTCCAGAGTCTTACAATGGTGAATACTTCTGGCTCAACTTTTGCACATCATATTATATTATTCTTTTTTAATTATTCTTTTTAAATGAGATAAGACTTATGGAAAGGCTAGAAAGGCAGCCTAGTCGGAGCCGCTCCCAAGTGAGTCAGCCGTATCAGCTTGAAATTCCTCCCAGTGGTCAGAGAGGCTATGGCATGGTTCATGGAATGCAAGCTTCTGGAATGTATAGTTCACCAGCTTTTCAGCAGGCTAATGGTCCTTTGACATCACCTGGTCAGGCTCATGGTTCTCTTCATTCCCATCCAGTAACAGTAGCAGCTGAAAAAGTGAGCTCAGAGCTTCCTGGTCAGGTGCAGCAGCTTCAGTCTGCACTCTTTGGCACTTCCCAGGGCACATAAGATGTTGAGGTTGATAAGAATCAGCACTACCAGTCAACACTACAATTTGCTGCTAGCCTCCTTCAATAGATTCAGCAGCAGCAATCGACCACTAAGGCAGGACGAGGGTCTGGAAATCAACAATGAGGTAATCCCTCCTCGCATGAGTAAAATTCAACTGATGAATCCCTTTTTTGAGCAAACCTCTCTTCTCAAGTTTATAGGTGGTTTGTTGGCTAACTTTAGTCGTTATTTAGATTCCTGTTTTGTTTTCTTATGATAAATGTTCAGGGTCATTTTTATTATTCATTTATAGTTTTATATCAAAAGTTTCGAACATCTTTGCTAGCGAAACTGAATTATAAATGTAATGTTTTATTTTGGCTCTAGAAACCTGGTACAAAATTTAGCTGAGAGATTATTAGCTTTCAATTCTACAATAGTCAAAACATTGAAAATGTAGTACACATGGGAAAGACTTGCTTTTTGTGGTTCCTTTTGAAGTTATACCAGATAATATGGTTAGAATGAGAGAGTGACAATATGGTAAGGAGATGTTAGTTTTTTAAGCAGGAAGTGGTTGTTTTGGGGTATGCTCTAGTCTTCCTAGAATCTCGGTGGTGACCGAGTGGCATTTTTCTTGATGATCCGGCATGTATGTTGTTACGAGGAATAATTGGTTCATTCGCAGCCAACATTTCCTAGGCTTCGAAATAAAGAGTCATTCGCTTAATGTTACTACATATCTGAGACAATCACCCTTTGCTATGGCCTGGCAGGCTCGCTGCTGCTGCTGCATAATTAAGAGGTCCAATCTTCAACTGTTGCGGATTTATAACTTAGACTACTGCATAATTACACACCACGTTGTAGAACCCTATAAATTCTTAACTGATATGTGCTTTCTGGGCCTCTAGTTGAGCTTGAGCTTGAACTTGGTTGTAACAAAATGTACTTTATTCTGGTAAATTAATTATCAGCATCTTTTTTAAATTACTGTGTGAGAAACCAACTCTAGTTCTTAAAGACTGCTCTGTCTATGGAAGATACTTTGGTATATATCTTGCTGGTACTAGAGGGAGACTCATGAAATCTCCCACTAACATTCGGATCTTTTTTTGCATGAAATATTATTTACAGCATTTCATATCTTAGCTAGATGTATGAGAGGCAGAAAAATTGTGCTGGGTTGTTATCTTTCTCTCTTCTATTTGAATTTAAGTCACTTCTTTCTTTTAGGGAAGGTGAATAATTTGATTGCAGATTTTAGGATCCATTCTCTTGTATAATTTTTTATATGTTAGAATTTGTAGGTCCAAATATTAATTACTATGGTCTTGAAAGGCAGTCACTCTTGGCATTAACAGTTATGGACAAGTACTGCATATTGATAATTACTTTGCTAGCAAGGCATCAATAGTTATAATTGTTAGAAGCTGTTTTTTCTTCTGTGAGTCAGTTGTCATCAACAATTAGATTTTATTTCTTTTTGTTATTCTCTTTATAGATTTATAGATCAAGCACTTTGTCATTTTACTTAGGTTTTTCGATTGTCGTGTTGTATGACTCTATCCTTCACTAACTTTAATTGATTACTAACTTTAATTGTCGTGTTTAAATGTGGTGTATAATGTGTTGGGATGAAGAGTAGCAAATCTCGTTTCCTTTTGTTATTTTTATTTTTTGGAAAAGTCAGCTGAAATGGTTCATGATTTTGTTATTATCTATATTGTTTTCTTTGAAGCATGTATTCACTATCCATATATGAGGTGCTTTATTTTCTCTTTAACACTCAGTATTTAATTTTTAAGGCATGTTATTCTGTTATTTGATAGTTCCTTGACTTTTGTGCCTATATATCAGTGTTTTATGATTGGATTTTCAGATTGTTGTCCTTTTTTCTTTGTCAATCCACTGAAAATGATCTCATGAAAAACCTTTTTCCTTTATATATGTGGCAGGCGGAGAAATATTCCGTGGCCCATATTTAGGTCTTTTTCTGTATGAAATATTATTTACTCCTCTTAAACCACCTACATGGCTCTTCATATAAATATATATATATATATATATATCTTGGATGTATGAAGGGCAGAAAAATTGTCTCAGGTGGTTATCCTTCTCTCTTCAAGTTGAAGTTAAATCACTTTTTTTTGTAAGGTACGGTGAGTTCAGATTTGGGATCGATGCTCTTGTATAATTTTTCATATGTTAGAATTTTTCTTGACAAATATTTTTTTTATAAGCCCAAAGGTTTTAGGAAAAGCTAAAGTCACTTAGAGTTGGGTCCCAATGAATTCTCCTGAAAATTTTTTTTAACTTAGTGATTAAGGAAGTGTTTTTAATGATATTGTGATTTTTTTAAAAAAAATATTTAAGTATATAAAAAAATGAATGAAAAAAGGACATTTGGTTTTATCGGGGGACTCATCCTCGGGCTACTCAAGGATTTATAGGAGATGGAGCTCCCTACGAGGCATGAACTTTTGGCTAAATATTTATTACTATGATCTTGAAACATGGACACTCTTTGCATGTACAGTTATTGACAACTATTAGAGAAGTCTACATACATAACTATTAGAGAAGTCTACATACACAAAGAGAGTACATAAAAATAAATTCACAAACAGACGTGACTTCATGTGATCTATTGGATCTACTTTACAAAAAAAATAGCTTTATAATGTACTGCATTAAGCCACATCAATTAGTATGTTAACTTCTGTATAGTCCCTTTTGTGGTTAAAGTATTTCTCTAACTGTTATGCCATCATCAACAAGTATACTTGTTATAAGCGGTTTTGCCTCTTGTGAGTGAGCTGTCTCCAACCATTAGTTTTTATTTATTTTTTGATAAGTAATAAGAGAATTTTATTGCTAAAAATAGGCATAGCCTAAGTACAAAAAAAAAAAAATTACAAGCGACACCTAATTTGTCTCATTGAGTTCAACATCTTTCTTTCTTTAGATAAAGTAAATATTTTGATTGCCAATTACGCATATATTGTTAATTTAGTTGTCTCGTTTGTGGTTATTCCTATACTATCATTTATATTCTTGAACTTATTAATTTCTCCTCCATCTCTTCCTCTACTTGTCCTTCATGTCCTACTCATCCTCTTTTCCTTCTCTATTTCTTCTTCTCCTCCCTCCTCTCCTTCCTTTCCTCGTAAGGAGTCCAACTCCTCCTCTCTTCCTCCTATGCTTGTCCTCTTTGTCCTACTCCTCTCTTCCTCATCGTCTTCGTCTCCGTCTTCCTTATCTCTTCTTCGTCCACGTCTTCTCTTCCTCCTTCTAGATGTACTATATGCATAGTGCGGTTTTAAAGATTAGTTTATTTATTTTTAGTTGTGATTATAACTTTGGTTTTCCTTTTCATTTCTCACGGGTTTTTTGATATAATAGTTACAAAAGCTTGAGATTTCTAGATGAGGCCTTACGCATTCATGCAACCTCGATTGGATTGGTGTACTGGCTAGCCTTCAGCCTTGATCCTTATGTGACGAATGCTCTCTGTATATAGTTAGTTATCTCGGTCTTCTAGTTTAACTCACTTATTTCTTTAGGTAAGGTGAATAACTTGATTGGCGATTATGCATTTATTGTTAATTTAGTTGTCTCGTTTATGGTTAGTCCTATAGTATTTTTAATATTCTTGTTATTGTTCATTTCTCCTACTCATTTCCTTCTCCCTCCTCTCTCACTCTCCTCGTCTAACTCCTCATCTTTTCCTCCATATTCTTCTCCTCCTCCCTCCTCTCTTCCACTCGACGTACTCCTCGTCCTAATCCTCCTCTCTTTTTGCTCTGCCCATTCTCTTCTTCCTACTCCTCTCTTCCTCACTGTCCTCGTCTACCTATTCTCGTCCCCTCGTTCACGTCATTTCCTCTTCCTTCTCCACATTTTTCTAGATGTACTATCTTTATAGTCTATATTTAGAGATCACTTTGTTTTGGGTTATATATGATTATAATTTTGGTACTCCTTTTTCAATTCTCTCAAGTTTTTAATATAATAGCTACCAAAGCCAGTGTCGAGGAGGCCTTACGCATCCCTGCAACCTCGATTGGATTGGTGTACTGACTAGCCTTTAGCCTTAATCCAAATGCGACGAATACTCTCTGTATATAGGTGATATTGTTATACGTACCTTTTTTTTTTGTATAAAATACTATTTACAGCTTTGTATGCTCTCTAATAGTTGGGATTTTTTTGTATGAAATTTTATTTGTAGCACTCCACCCTTCTACATGGCATTTCAAATCTATGCAGGATGTTTGAAGGGCAAAACAATTATCCTGGTTAGTTAGTTATCTCTCTCTTCTAGTTGAACTCACTTCTTTCTTCAGGTAAGGTGAAACTTGATTGGCGATTACACATTTATCTTTTTATTTTGTTGTCTCGTTTAATTCCTATATATTTTTTATATTCATGTTATTGTTAATTCTGCTGCTCTTCTCCTTCTCCGTCCTCTCTTCCTCTCGACGTCCTAATCCTCTTCTTTTCCTCCTATATTCATCTCCTCCCTCCTCTTTTCCTCTTCTTGTACTACTCGTCCTACTCTCTTCCTGCTCTCCCCGTCCTCTTCGTCCTCTCTCTTCCTCACAGTTCTCGTTTTCCTCTTCTCGTTCTCGTTCACATCCTTTCCTCTTCTTCCTCCTCCACCTTTCTCTATATGTACTATCTTTATATTATATTTTTAGAGATCACTTTGTTTTTGTCAAATGTGATTAGAATTTTGGTATTCCTTTTTCAATTCGCTTGGGTTTTTAATATAATAGCTACCAAAGCTTGAGATTTGTAGAGGCGGCCTTACAAATCCATGCAGCCTCGATTTGGTGTTCTAGCTAGCCTTCGAACTTGATCCTTATGCGACGAATGCTCTCTGAATATAGGTGATATTTTTATACTCATTTTTTTTTTTTTTTGTATAAAATGCTATTTGGAACTTTGTATGCTCTCTAACATTTGAGACTTTCTTGTATGAAATTTTATTTGCAAAACTTCTCCCTCCTTTGTGGCGTTTCATATCTATTATGNTACATGGCATTTCAAATCTATGCAGGATGTTTGAAGGGCAAAACAATTATCCTGGGTAGTTAGTTATCTCTCTCTTCTAGTTGAACTCACTTCTTTCTTCAGGTAAAGTGAAACTTGATTGGCGATTACACATTTATCTTTTTATTTTGTTGTCTCGTTTAATTCCTATATATTTTTTATATTCATGTTATTGTTAATTCTGCTGCTCTTCTCCTTCTCCGTCCTCTCTTCCTCTCGACGTCCTAATCCTCTTCTTTTCCTCCTATATTCATCTCCTCCCTCCTCTTTTCCTCTTCTTGTACTACTCGTCCTACTCTCTTCCTGCTCTCCCCGTCCTCTTCGTCCTCTCTCTTCCTCACAGTTCTCGTTTTCCTCTTCTCGTTCTCGTTCACATCCTTTCCTCTTCTTCCTCCTCCACCTTTCTCTATATGTACTATCTTTATATTATATTTTTAGAGATCACTTTGTTTTTGTCAAATGTGATTAGAATTTTGGTATTCCTTTTTCAATTCGCTTGGGTTTTTAATATAATAGCTACCAAAGCTTGAGATTTGTAGAGGCGGCCTTACAAATCCATGCAGCCTCGATTTGGTGTTCTAGCTAGCCTTCGAACTTGATCCTTATGCGACGAATGCTCTCTGAATATAGGTGATATTTTTATACTCATTTTTTTTTTTTTTTGTATAAAATGCTATTTAGAACTTTGTATGCTCTCTAACATTTGAGACTTTCTTGTATGAAATTTTATTTGCAGAACTTCTCCCTCCTTTGTGGCGTTTCATATCTATTATGGATGTATGACGGGCAAAAGAATTAACTTGGGTAGTTAGTTATCCATCTATTCTACTTGAACTCACTTATTTTTTCAGGTAAGGTAAAGAACTTGATTGCCAATTACGTATTTATTTTTTTAATTTAGTTGTCTAGTTTATGGCTATTCCTATAACATTTTTTATATTCTTGTTATAGTGTTAATTTCTCCTACTCTTGTCCTCCTCCCTCATCTCTTCCTCTCCTTGTCGTACTCCTACTCTTTTCCTCATATATTCCTCTCCTCTCCCTCCTATCTTACTCTCCTCATACTCCTCGTCCTACTCCTCCTCTCTTCCTTCCTGCTCTCACCTTCCTCTTCGTCCTACTCCTCTCTTCACCTTTTTCGTCTTCCTCTTCTCATCCCCGTTCACATCCTCTTCTCTTCCTCCTCCATCTTTATCAAGATGTACTATCTTTATAGTATAATTTTAGAGATAAATTAATTTTTGGTCATATGTGATTAGAATTTTGGTATTCTATTTTCAATTCTCTCGAATTTTTAATATAATAGCTACCAAAGCTTGAGATTTGTAGAAGTGGCCTTATGCATCCCAGCAACCTCAATTGGATTGGTGTACTGGCTAGCCTTCGAACTTGATCCTTATGCGACGAATGTTCTTTGTATACAGGTGATATTTTTATACTCACATTTATTTTTGTATAAAATGCTATTTTGAACTTTGTATGCTATCTAACATTTGAGGCTTTCTTGTATGAAATTTTATTTGCAGCAATTCACCCTCCTATGTGACGTTTCATATCTATGCTGGATGTATGACGGGCAAAAGAATTAACCTGGGTAGTTTGTTATCTATCTCTTTTACTTGAACTCACTCATTTTTCAGGAATAACTTGATTGCCAATTACGTATTTATTTTTTTTAATTTAGTTGTCTAGTTTTTGGCTATTCCAATAACATTTTTTATATTCTTGTTATATTGTTAATTTCTCATACTCCTCTCCTCCTCCCTCATCTCTTCCTCTCCTTGTCCTACTCCTACACTTTTCCTCCTATATTCCTCTGCTCGTACTCATCTTCCTATTCCTCCTCTCTTCTTGCTCTAACCGTCCTCTTCGTCCTACTTTTCTCTTCCTCACCGTCTTCGTCTTCCTCTTCTCGTCCTCGTTGACGTCCTCTTCTCTTCCTCCAACTTTTCAAGATGTACTAACTTTATAGTATATTTTTTTAAAAATACTTTATTTTTGGTCATATGTGATTAGAATTTTGGTATTATATTTTCAATTCTCTCAAATTTTTAATATAATAGCTACCAAAGCGTGAGATTTGTAGAGGTGGCCTTACGCATCCCTGCAATCTCAATTGGATTGGTGTACTGGCTAGCCTTCGAACTTGATCTTTATGCGAAGAATGTTCTTTGTATATTGGTGATATTTTTATACTCACATTTTTTTTTGTATAAAATGCTATTTAGAACTTTGTATGCTATCTAACATTTGAAGCTTTCTTGTATGAAATTTTATTTGCAGCACTTCACCCTCCTACGTGGCATTTCATATCTATGCTGGATATATGACGAGCAAAAGAATTAACCTGGGTAGTTACTTATCTATCTCTTCTACTTGAACTCACTCCCTTTTCAGGTGAGGTGAATAACTTGATTGTTGATTACGTATATTTATTTTTTTTAATTTAGTTGTCTATTTTATGGCTATTCCAATAACATTTTTTATATTCTTGTTATATTGTTAATTTCTCATACTCCTCTTCTCCTCCCTCATCTCTTCCTCTCTTTGTCCTACTACTCTTTTCCTCCTATAATCCTCTGCTCGTACTCGTCATCCTACTCTCTTCCTGCTCTCACCATCCTCTTCGTCCTACTCCTCTCTTCCTCACCATCTTTGTCTTCCTCTACTCGTCCTCGTTGACGTCCTCCTCTTCCTCCAACTTTTTCAAGATGTACTAGCTTTATAGTATATTTTTTTAGAAAACACTTTATTTTTAGTCATATGTGATTAGAATTTTGGTTTTCTATTTTTAATTCTCTCGAGTTTTTAATATAATAGCTATCAAAACTTGAGATTTGTAGAGGAGGCCCTACACATCCTTCAACCTCGATTGGATTGGTGTGTTGGTTGGCCTTCGGTCTTGATCCTTATGCGACGAACGCTCTCTGTATGTGGGAGAAATTTTTGTACTCACATTTCTATTTTTATAAAATGCTATTTAGAACTTTGTATGCTCTCTAACATTTGAAACTTTTTTGTATGAAATTTTATTTGCAGCATTTCACCCTTTTATATGGCGTTTCACATCTATGGTGGAAGTATGAAAGGCAAAAAAATTATCATGTGTAGTTAGTTATCTCTCTCTTCTAGTTGAACTCACTTCTTTCTTTAGGTAAGGTGAAACTTGGTTGCCGATTACACATTTAGTTTTTAATTTAGTTGTCTCGTTTTTGGTTATTCCTATAGTATTTTTTATATTCTTCTTATTATTAATTTCTGCACTTCTCCTTCTTTGTCCTCTCGTCTTCCTACTCCTCTCCTTTTTTCCTCCTATATTCCTCTCCTCCCTCCTCTCTTCCTCTTCGTGTTCTCCTTGTCCTTCTCCTCTCTTCCTGCTCTCACCATCCTCTTCGTCCTACTCCTCTCTTCCACACTTCGTTTTCCTCTTCTCGTCCTCGTTCCCGTCCTTTCCTCTTCCTCCAACTTTTTCAAGATGTACTGTCTATATAGTATATTTTTAGAAAACACTTTATTTTTGGTCATATGTGATTAGATTTTTTGTATTCGTTTTTCAATTCTCTCGAGTTTTTAATATAATAGCTATCAAAGCTGGCGAATTGTAGAGAATGCTCTCTGTATATAGGTGATATTTTTATACTCACATTTGTTTTTGTATAAAATGCTATTTAGAACTTTGTATGGTCTCTAACATTTGAGACTTTCTTGTATGAAATTTTATTTGCAGCACTTCACCCTCCTACGTGGCGTTTCATATCTATGCTGGATGTATGACAAGCAAAAGAATTTACATGGGTAGTTAGTTATCTATCTCTTCTAGTTGAACTCCTTTTTTCAAGTAATGTGAATAACTTGATTGCTAATTACGTATTTATTTTTTTAATTTAGTTGCCCCGTTTATGGCTATTCCTATACCATTTTTTATATTCTTGTTATTATTAATTTCCACTCTTCTCCTTCTCCGTCCTCTCTTCCTCTCGTCGTCCTACTCCTCTCCTTTTTTCCTCCTATATTCCTCTCCTCCCTCCTCGCTTCCTCTTCGTGTGCTCCTTTTCCTACTCCTCTCTTCCTACTCTCACTCTCCTCTTCGTCCTACTCCTCTCTTCCACACTTCGTCTTCCTCTTCTCGTCCTTGTTCCCGTCTTTTCCTCTTCCTCCTCTTAACTTTTTCAAGATGTACTATCTTTATAGTATATTTTTAGAAAACACTTTATTTTTGGTTTTTGTATTCGTTTTTCAATTCTCTCGGGTTTTTAATATAATAGCTGCCAAAGCTAGAGAATTGTAGAGGCGACCTTACGCATCCCTGCAACCTCGATTGGATTGGTGTACAGAGTGCCTTCAAACTTTATCCTTATGCGACGAATGCTCTCTGTATATAGGTGATATTTTTATACTCACATTTGTTTTTGTATAAAATGCTATTTAGAACTTTGTATGCTCTCTAACATTTGAGACTTTCTTGTATGAAATTTTATTTGCAGCACTCCACCCTCCTACGTGGCGTTTCATATCTATGCTGGATGTATGACGGGCACAAGAATTTACATGGGTAGTTAGTTATCTATCTCTTCTAGTTGAACTCACTTCTTTTTTTAGGTATGGTGAATAACTTGATCGCCGATTACGTATTTATTTTTTTAACTTAGACCTCTTTTGGCTAAACAATTCAGTTGAGATGAGAAGAGATGTTTTGTTGAAAATTGAATAAAATATTATTATAATATAACTATTATTATTATTACTATTTTGAAATTTGAAAAAGTTGAATTGTTTATTATATTTTGTATGAGAGTTTGAAAAAGTTGTAGTAATGAGATGAGATAAGATAGGTTTATGTATCCAAATCGGGCCTTAGTTGTCTCATTTATGGCTATTCGTATAACATTTTTTTGTCTTCCCTCAATTCTTGTCCTACTCCTGTCCTTTTCCCTCAACTCTTCTTCTCGTCGTCCTACTCCTACTCTTTTCCACCTATATTCCTCTCCTCCTCCCTCCTCTCTTCCTGCTCCCACCGTCCTCTTCATCCTACTCCTCTCTTCCTCAACATTTTCATCTTCGTCTTCTTGTCCCCGTTCACGTTTTTTAGTTCTTTGTAGTATATTTTTAGAGATCAATTTATTTGTCATATGTGATTAGAATTTTGGTATTCTTCTCATTTCTCTCGAGTTCTTAATACAATAGCTACCAAAGCTTAAGATTTGTAGAGGAGGCCTTACACATCCTTGCAACCTCGATTGGATTGGTGTGTTGGCTTTGATCCTTATGCAATGAATACTCTCTATATGTGGATGATATTTTTCTACTCACATTTTTTTTTTTTTTGTATAGAATGCTATTTAAAACTTTGTATGTTTTCTAACATTTCAGACTTTTTTGCATTTGCACAGCACTTCACCCTCCTACGTGGCGTTTTATATCTATGCTGGAAGTATGAAGGGCAAGGTGAATAAATTGATTGCCATTTACACATTTATTTCTCCTACTCCTCTCCTCCTCCCTCATCTCTTCCTCTCCTCATATTACTCCTACTCTTTTCCTTTATTTCTCTCCTCGTACTCCTCATCCTACTCTCTTCCTGCTCTCACCGATGTTTTCATTCTACTCCTTTCTTCCTCACCGTCTTTGTCTTCGTCTTCTCGTCCTTGTTCACGCCATCTTCTCTTCCTCCCCCACATTTTTCGAGATTTACTTACTACTTTTATAGTATATTTTTAGAGATAAATTTATTTTTGCTCATTTGTGATTATAATTTTCGTATTCCTTTTTCAATTCTCTCGAGTTTTTAATATAATAGCTACCAAAGCTTCAAATTTGTAGAGATCCTTGGAACCTCGATTGGAACAGGCAGGCCTTCACCTAGATCCTTATGTGAGGAACGCTCTTTGAATATGGGTGATATTTTTTTACTAACATTTCTTTTTGTATAGAATGCTATTTAAAAGTTTGTATTCTCTTTAACATTTGAGACTGTTTTGTACGAAATTTCATTTGCAGCACTTCACCCTCCTACGTGGCGTTTCATATCTATGCTGGAAGTATAAAGGGCAAAAACATTATCCTAGGTAGTTAGTAATCTCTCTTTTCTAGTTGAAGTGTCACTTTTTTCTTCAGGTAAGGTAAATAACTTGATTGTCGATTATGCCTTTATTTCTCCAACTCCTCTCCTCCTCCCTCATCTCTTCCTCTCCTCATCCTACTCCTACTCGTTTCCTCCTATATTTCTCTCCTCGTACTCCTCATTCCACTCCTCCTCTCTTCCTGCTCTCACCGATGTCTTCATCCTACTCCTCTCTTCCACACCGTCTTAGTTTTCGTCTTCTCGTCCCTGTTCACTTCGTCTTCTCTTCCTCATCCACCTTTTTCTAGATTTACTATTTTTATAGTATATTTTTAGAGATTAATTTATTTTTGCTCATATGTGATTATAATTTTGGTATTCCTCTTTCAATTCTCTCGTGTTTTTAATATAATAACTACCAAAGCTTCAAATTTGTAGAAGAGGCCTTACGCATCCTTGGAACCTCGATTGCATTGGTGTGTTGGCTGGCCTTCGCCTTGATCCTTGTGCGAGGAACGCTATCTGTATATGGGTGATATTTTTCTACTAACAACATTTCTTTTCGCATACTCTTTACATTTGAGACTGTTTGGTACAAAATTTCATTTGCAGCACTTCACCCTCCTACTTGGCTTTTCATATCTTTGCTGGACGTATGAAATGCAAAAAACTTATCCTGGGTAGTTAGTTATCTCTCTTTTCTAGTTGAAGTGTCACTTCTTTCTTCAGGTAAGGTAAATAACTTGATTGCCGAATATGTATTTATTTCTCCTACTACTCTCATCCTCCCTCATCTCTTCCTCTCCTCATCTTACTCCTACTCTTTTCCTTTTATATTTCTCCTCGTACTCCTCATCCTACTCTCTTCCTGCTGTCACTGACGTCTTCCTCGTACTCCTCTCTTCCTCACCGTGTTCGTCTTCTCTTCCTCCTCCACATGTTTCTAGATTTACTATTTTTATAGTATATTTTTAGTGATAAATTTCTTTTTCCTCATATGTGATTATAATTTTGGTATTCCTTTTTCAATTCTCTCGAGTTTTTAATATAATAGGTACGAAAGCTTCAAATTTGTAGAGGAGGCCTTACGCATCCTTGGAACCTCGATTGGATTGTTGTGTTGGCAGGCCTTCACCTTGATCCTTAAGCGAGGAACGCTCTCTGTATGTGGGTGATATTTTTGTACTAACATTTCTTTTTGTATGGATGCTATTTAAAAGTTTGTATACTTTCTAACATTTGAGACTATTTTGTAGGAAATTTCATTTGCAACACTTCACCCTCCTACGTAGCGTTTCATCTTTATGCTGGAAGTATGAAGGGCAAAAAAATTATCCTGGGTAGCTAGTTATCTCTCTTTTCTGGTTGAAATGTCACTTCTTTCTTCAGGTAAGGTAAAAAACTTGTTTGTCGATTACGCATTTATTTCTCGTATTCCTCTCCTCCTCCCTCGTCTCTTCTTCTCCTCGTCCTACTCTTACTCTTTTCCTCCGACATTCCTCTCCTCCTCCATCATCTATTCCTCTCCTCATACTAGTCGTCCTACTCCTACCCTATCCCTGCTCTCATAGTCCTTTTCATTATACTCTCTTCCTCACCGGCTTCGTCTTCCTCCTCTCGTCGTAGTTGACGTCCTCTTCTCTTCTTCCAACTTTTTCATGATGTGCTATCTTTATTGTATATTTTTTAGAGAACACTTTATTTTTTATCACATGTCATTCGAATTTTGGTATTCTATTGTCAATTGCCTCGAGTTTTTAATATAATAGCTACCAAAACTTGAGATTTGTAGAGGAGGTCTTACTCATCCTTGCAACCTCGATTGAATTAGTGTGTTGGCTTTGATCCTTATGCAACGAATGCTCTCTGTATACGGGTGATATTTTTCTACTCACATTTCTTTTTGTATAGAATACTATTTAAAACTTCTTATGTTTTCTAACATTTCAGACTTTTTTGTACGAAATTTCATTTGCAGCACTTTACCCTCCTATGTGGTGTTTCATATCTATGTTGGAAGTATGAAGGGCAAAAAACTTATCCTGGGTAGCTGTTTATCTCTCTCTTCTAGTTGAAGTGTCACTTCTTTCTTCAGGTAAGGTGAATAACTTGTTTGCTGATTATGCATTTATTTCTCGTACTCCTCTCCTCCTCCATCGTCTCTTCTTCTCCTCGTCCTACTCTTACTCTTTTCCTCCTACATTCCTCTCCTCCATCATTTATTCATCTCCTCGTACTAGTCGTCCTACTCCTACCCTATTCCTGTTGTCATCGTCCTTTTCATCATACTCCTCTCTTCCTCACCGGCTTCGTCTTCCTCTTCTCGTCGTCGTTGACGTCCTCTTCTCATCGTCGTTGACGTCCTCTTCTCCTCCTCCAACGTTTTCAAGATGTACAATCTTTATTGTATATTTTTTAAAGAACACTTTATTTTTTATCATATGTGATTAGAATTTTGGTATTCTATTGTCAATTCCCTCGAGTTTTTAATATAATAGCTACCAAAACTTGAGATTTGTAGAGGAGATCTTCCGCATCCTTGCAACCTCGATTGGATTAGTGTGTTGGCTTTGATCCTTATGCAACGAATGCTCTCTGTATATGGGTGATATTTTTCTACTCACATTTCTTTTTGTATAGAATACTATTTAAAACTTCTTATGTTTTCTAACATTTCAGACTTTTTTGTATGAAATTTCATTTGCAGCACTTTACCCTCCTACGTGGCGTTTCATATCTATGCTGGAAGTATGAAGGGCAAAAAAATTATCTTGGGTAGTTAGTTATCTTTCTCTTCTAGTTGAAGTGTAACTTCTTTCTTCAGGTAAGTTGAATAACTTGATTACCGATTACGCATTTATTTACCTACTCTCCTCCTCCCTCATCTCTTCCTCTTCTCATCCAACTCCTACTCTTTTCCTCTTATATTTCTCTCCTCGTACTCCTCATCCTACTCCTCTCTTCCTGCTTTCACCAACGTCTTCGTCCTACTCCTCTGTTCCTCACCGTCTTCATTTTCGTCTTCTCGTCCCTGTTCACGTCGTCTTCTCTTCCTCCTCCACATTTTTCTAGATTTACTATTTTTATAGTATATTTTTAGAGATAAATTTATTTTTGCTTATATGTGATTATAATTTTGGTATTCCTTTTTCAATTCTCTCGAGTTTTTAATATAATAACTACCAAAGCTTCAAATTTGTGGAAGAGGCCTTACGCATCCTTGGAACCTTGATTGGATTGGTGTGTTGGCTGGCCTTCGCCTTGATCCTTATGCGAGGAACGCTCTCAGTATATGGTGATATTTTTCTACTAAGATTTCTTTTTGTCTAGAATGCTATTTAAAACTTTGTATACTCTCTAACATTTGAGACTGTTTTGTACGAAATTTCATTTGCAGCACTCCACCCTCCTACGTGGCGTTTCATATATAAACTAGAAGTATGAAGGGCAAAAAAATTATCCTGGATAGTTAGTTATGTCTCTTTTCTAGTTGAAGTGTCACTTCTTTCTTCAGGTAAGGTAAAGAATTTGATTGCTGATTACGCACTTATTTCTCCTACTCCTCCCTCATCTCTCCCTCTCCTCATCCTACTCCTACTCTTCTTCATCTATATTTCTCAGCTCCTACTCCACATCCAACTCTCTTCTTGCTCTCAGCGACGTCTTCATCACCTTCTTCGTCTTCGTCTTCTCGTCCCTGTTCAAGTCATTTTCTCTTCCTCCTCCACCTTTTTCTAGATTTTTTACTAACATTTCTTTCTTCAGGTAAGGTAAATAACTTGATCGCCGAATACGTAATTATTTCTCCTACTCCTCTCATCCTCCCTCACCTCTTCCTCTCCTCATCTTACTCCTAGTCTTTTCCTTTTATATTTCCCCTCGTACTCCTCATCCTACTCTCTTCCTGCTGTCATTGACGTCTTCGTCGTACTCCTCTCTTCCTCACCGTCTTCGTCTTCGTCTTCTCTTCCTCCTCCACATGTTTCTAGATTTACTATTTTTATAGTATATTTTTAGTGATAAATTTCTTTTTCCTCATATGTGATTATAATTTTGGTATTCCTTTTTCAATTCTCTCGAGCTTTTTAATATAATTGGTACGAAAGCTTCAAATTTGTAGAGGAGACCTTACACATCCTTGGAACCTCGATTGGATTGGTGTGTTGGCAGGCCTTCACCTTGATCCTTAAGCGAGGAACGCTCTCTGTATGTGGGTGATATTTTTCTACTCACATTTCTTTTTGTATAGAATGCTATTTAAAAGTTTGTATACTTTCTAACATTTGAGACTGTTTTGGACGAAATTTCATTTGTAGCACTTCACCCTCCTACGTGGCGTTTCATCTTTATGCTGGAAGTATGAAGGGCAAAAACATTATCCTGGGTAGCTAGTTATCTCTCTTTTCTTGTTGAAGTGTCACTTCTTTCTTCAGGTAAGGTAAATAACTTGTTTGCCGATTACGCATTTATTTCTCGTACTCCTCTCCTCCTTCCTCGTCTCTTCTTCTCCTCGTCCGACTCTTACTCTTTTCCTCCTACATTCCTCTCCTCTTCCATCATCTATTCCTCTCCTCGTACTAGTCGTCCTACTCCAACCCTATTCCTCCTACCCTATTCCTGCTCTCGTCGTCCTTTTCATCATACTCCTCTCTTCCTCACCGACTTCGTCTTCCTCTTCTCGTTGTCGTTGACGTCCTCTTCTCTTCCTCCAACTTTTTCATGATGTACTATCTTTATTGTATATTTTTTAGAGAGCACTTTATTTTTTATCATATGTGATTAGAATTTTGGTATTCTATTGTCAATTCCCTAGAGTTTTTAATATAATAGCTACCAAAACTTGAGATTTGTATAGGAGGTCTTACGCATCCTTGCAACCTCGATTGGATTAGTGTGTTGGCTTTGATCCTTATGCATCGAATGCTCTCTGTATATGGGTGATATTTTTCTACTAACATTTCTTTCTGTATAGAATGCTATTTAAAAGTTTGTATTCTCTTTAACATTTAAGAACTGTTTTGTACGAAATTTCATTTGCAGCACTTCACCCTCCTACGTGGCGTTTCATATCTATGCTGGAAGTATAAAGGGCAAAAACGTTATCCTAGGTAGTTAGTTATCTCTCTTTTCTAGTTGAAGTGTCACTTTTTTCTTCAAGTAAGGTAAATAACTTGATTGTCGATTACGCCTTTATTTCTCCAACTCCTCTCCTCCTCCCTCATCTCTTCCTCTCCTCATCCTACTCCTACTCGTTTCCTCCTATATTTCTCTCCTCGTACTCCTCATTCCACTCCTCCTCTCTTTCTGCTCTCACCGACGTCTTCGTCCTACTCCTCTCTTCCACACCGTCTTAGTTTTCGTCTTCTCGTCCCTGTTCACTTCGTCATCCACCTTTTTGTAGATTTACTATTTTTATAGTATATTTTTAGAGATTAATTTATTTTTGCTCATATGTGATTATAATTTTGGTATTCCTCTTTTAATTCTCTCGTGTTTTTAATATAATAACTTCCAAAGCTTCAAATTTGTAGAAGAGGCCTTACGCATCCTTGGAACCTCGATTGCATTGGTGTGTTGGCTGGCCTTCGCCTTGATCCTTATGCGAGGAACGCTATCTGTATATGGGTGATATTTTTCTACTAACAACATTTCTTTTCGCATACTCTCTACATTTGAGACTGTTTGGTACAAAATTTCATTTGCAGCACTTCACCCTCCTACTTGGCTTTTCATATCTTTGCTGGACGTCTGAAATGCAAAAAACTTATCCTGGGTAGTTAGTTATCTCTCTTTTCTAGTTGAAGTGTCACTTCTTTCTTCAGGTAAGGTAAATAACTTGATTGCCGAATACGTATTTATTTCTCCTACTACTCTCATCCTCCCTCATCGCTTCCTCTCCTCATCTTACTCCTACTCTTTTCCTTTATATTTCTCCTCATACTCCTCATCCTACTCTCTTCCTGTTGTCACTGACATCTTCCTCGTACTCCTCTCCTCCTCACCGTCTTCGTCTTCTCTTCCTCTTCCACATTTTTCTAGATTTACTATTTTTATAGTATTTTTTAGTGATAAATTTATTTTTCCTCAAATGTGATTATAATTTTGGTATTCCTTTTTTATTTCTCTCGAGTTTTTAATATAATAGGTACGAAAGCTTCAAATCTGTAGAGGACGCCTTATGCATCCTTGGAACCTCGATTGGATTGGTGTGTTGGCAGGCCTTCACCTTGATCCTTAAGCGAGGAACGCTCTCTGTATGTGGGTGATATTTTTCTACTAACATTTCTTTTTGTATCGAATGCTATTTAAAAGTTTGTATACTTTCTAACATTTGAGACTGTTTTGTACGAAATTTCATTTGCAGCACTTCACCCTCCTACGTGGCGTTTCATCTTTATGCTGGAAGTATGAAGGGCAAAAAAATTATCCTGGGTAGCTAGTTATCTCTCTTTTCTAGTTGAAGTGTCACTTCTTTCTTCAGGTAAGGTAAATAACTTGTTTGCCGATTACGCATTTATTTCTCGTATTCCTCTCCTCCTCCCTCGTCTCTTCTTCTTCTCGTCCTACTCTTACTCTTTTCCTCCTACATTCCTCTCCTCCTCCATCATCTATTCCTCTCCTCATACTAGTCGTCCTACTCCTACCCTATTCCTACTCTCATCGTCCTTTTCATCATACTCTCTTCCTCACCGGCTTCGTCTTCCTCCTCTCGTCGTCATTGACGTCCTGTTCTCTTCCTCCAACTTTTTCAAGATGTACTATCTTTATTGTATATTTTTTAGAGAACACTTTATTTTTTATCATATGTCATTCGAATTTTGGTATTCTATTTTCAATTGCCTCGAGTTTTTAATATAATAGCTACCAAAACTTGAGATTTGTAGAGGAGGTCTTACTCATCCTTGCAACCTTGATTGAATTAGTGTGTTGGCTTTGATCCTTATGCAACGAATGCTCTCTGTATATGGGTGATATTTTTCTACTCACATTTCTTTTTGTATAGAATACTATTTAAAACTTCTTATGTTTTCTAACATTTCAGACTTTTTTGTACGAAATTTCATTTGCAGCACTTTACCCTCCTATGTGGCGTTTCATATCTATGCTGGAAGTATGAAGGGCAAAAAACTTATCCTGCGTAGCTGTTTATCTCTCTCTTCTAGTTGAAGTGTCACTTCTTTCTTCAGGTAAGGTGAATAACTTGTTTGCCGATTACACATTTATTTCTCGTACTCCTCTCCTCCTCCATCGTCTCTTCTTCTCCTCGTCCTACTCTTACTCTTTTCCTCCTATATTTCTCTCCTCGTACTCCTCATCCCACTCCTCTCTTCCTGCTTTCACCGACGTCTTCGTCCTACTCCTCTCTTCCTCACCGTCTTCATTTTCGTCTTCTCGTCCCTGTTCACGTCGTCTTCTCTTCCTCCTCCACCTTTTTCTAGATTTACTATTTTTAGAGTATATTTTTAGAGATAAATTTGTTTTTGCTCATATGTGATTATAATGTTGGTTTTTCTTTTTCAATTCTCTCGAGTTTTTAATATAATAACTACCAAAGCTTCAAATTTTTGGAAGAGGCCTTACGCATCCTTGGAACCTTGATTGGATTGGTGTGTTGGCTGGCCTTCGCCTTGATCCTTATGCGAGGAACGCTCTCAGTATATGGGTGGTATTTTTCTACTAAGATTTCTTTTTGTCTAGAATGCTATTTAAAACTTTGAATACTCTCTCATATTTGAGATTGTTTTGTACGAAATTTCATTTACAGCACTTCACCCTCCTACGTGACGTTTCATATATAAGCTGGAAGTATGAAGGGCAAAAAAATTATCTTGGATAGTTGTTATCTCTCTTTTCTAGTTGAAGTGTCACTTCTTTCTTCAGGTAAGGCAAAGAACTTGATTACTGATTACGCACTTATTTCTCCTACTCCTCTACTCCTCCCTCATCTCTTCCTCTCCTCATCCTACTCCTACTCTTTTTCATCTATATTTCTCAGCTCCTACTCCTCACCCAACTCTCTTCCTGCTCTCAGTGACATCTTCATCACCCTCTTCGTCTTCATCTTCGCGTCCCTATTCACGTCGTTTTCTCTTCCTCCTCCACCTTTTTCTAGATTTACTATTTTTATAGTATATTTTTTGAGATAAATTTATTTTTCCTCATATGTGATTATAATTTTGGTATTCCTTTTTCAATTCTCTCGAGTTTTTAATATATTGGCTACCAAAGCTTCAAATTCGTAGAGGAGGCCTTACGCATCCTTGGATCCTCGATTGGATTGGTGTGTTGGCAGGCCTTACCTAGATCCTTATGCGAGGAACACTCTCTGTATATGGGTGATATTTTTCCACTAACATTTCTTTTTGTATAGAATGTTATTTAAAACTTTGTATACTCTCTAACATTTGAGACTGTTTTGTACGAAATTGCATTTGCAGCACTTCATCTTTATGCAGGAAGTATGAAGGGCAAACAAATTATCCTGGGTAGTTAGTTATCTCTCTTTTCTAGTTGAAGTGTCACTTCTTTCTTTAGATAAGGTAAATAACTTGATTGCCGAATACGTATTTATTTCTCCTACTCCTCTCATCCTCCCTCATCTCTTCCTCTCCTCATCTTACTCCTACTCTTTTCCTTTGATATTTCTCCTCGTACTCCTCATCCTACTCTCTTCCTGCTGTCACTGACGTCTTCGTCGTACTCCTCTCTTCCTCACCGTCTTCGTCTTCGTCTTCTCTTCCTCCTCCACATGTTTCTAGATTTACTATTTTTATAGTATATTTTTAGTGATAAATTTCTTTTTCCTCATATGCGATTATAATTTTGGTATTCCTTTTTCAATTCTCTCGAGCTTTTTAATATAAAAGGTGGGAAAGCTTCAAATTTGTAAAGGAGGCCTTACGCATCCTTGGATCCTCGATTGGATTGGTGTGTTGGCAGGCCTTCACCTTGATCCTTAAGCGAGGAACGCTCTCTGTATGTGGGTGATATTTTTCTACTAACATTTTTTTTTTATAGAAAGCTATTTAAAAGTTTGTATACTTTCTAACATTTGACATTGTTTTGTACAAAATTTCATTTGTAGGACTTCACCCTCCTACGTGGCGTTTCATCTTTATGCTGGAAGTTTGAAGGGCAAAAAAATTATCCTGGGTAGCTAGTTATCTCTCTTTTCTTGTTAAAGTGTCACTTCTTTCTTCAGGTAAGGTAAATAACTTGTTTGCCAATTACGTATTTATTTCTCGTACTCCTCTTCGCCTCCCTCGTCTCTTCTTCTCCTCGTCCTACTCTTACTCTTTTCCTCCTACATTCCTCTCCTCCTCCATCATCTATTCCTCTCCTCGTACTAGTCGTCCTACTCCTACCCTATTCCTGCTCTCATCGTCCTTTTTATCATACTCCTCTCTTCCTCACAAGCTTCGTTCTTCTCATCGTCGTTGGCGTCCTCTTCTCTTCCTCCAACTTTTTCAAGATGTACTATCTTTATTGTATACTTTTTAGAGAACACTTTATTTTTGATCATATGTGATTAGAATTTTGGTAATCTAATAGCTAATCCAATGTGGTGTTATGGATAATGAGGTTTTGAATTTATAGAAAATATGTACTTTTCATCAAATTTTGAAGATGACTTTGATGAAGCCAATGTCAATGCTCTAAGTATATACTACTATACTAATTACTAGATAACTTAAAAAAATAAAAACTTCACTAGACGTTTAATACACATTATGAATAAAAATAAATTGTCCCTAAGCAACAATTCAACTAAAAAATATAAGATAAATAAATTGCAACAATTCTTGATCCTCTGATTGTGCTCCCAACTCAATATAGAAGCATTAATAAGATTAAAACATCAAATATTAGTGAATTTGAATGATGAAAAATACTAAAATTAATTTGTTAAAGTAAATAAATATTGAATGATCAAAACATTACCCGAGCTACCTCTTCGCTAAACTTATGGGTTACAAGATACTAAAACAGTGTTTGTAGTGTTTGGGTCTCTCTCAAATCATCTCTCAAGTGGTTCATTCTAAAATCCATCTAACATGTTAAAATTGGAATACATAATTAATTACATAACACAAAAAATTTAAAAAAAAAAAGAAACAAAGAATAAACATAAACACAAGTACAGAGCAGCTAGTTTGCAACATGGCAAATATCATAAATCTAAAACTCTAATTTAAATTTTAGCTCGCTCATCTTTCCATAATTTATTTTAAAATAATTTTACAACACAATTGTCAATTAGATATTTCTTGCATTCTTGGATCACTATTCACGGTCTCAAGAATTTGATCCAGATTTTTTAAAAACCCCGTACATACACAAAAATAAATAATTTAGACATCAAATAATATGAAAAATAATTATCAAACATGAAGACATCAAAACCGAGTTTGTTACAAATTAAAACTCAAAAAGAAGAAGATAAAAAGGCTAGATCACATATTCACAAATCAATATGTGAAAATTGAAAACCTCAAAAAACTATAGTCACCAATAAAAAGAAGAAAATTCATAGGGGAAGAGGGAAGTTGGAACCCGAAGAAATGAGAGAAGTTTGGGAGGGGAGAAATGAGAGAGCTTGGTGAGATGAGAGACATGCGGGGATTTAACGAGCAACGTGAACGCCGTGAATGAGGAGGGGAGTGGCAGGTTGCAAGGCTGTGCGTGAGTGAACTGAAGAAGAATCCGGAAGAAGAAGAGAGAGGGGAGGGGGCGGGGTTATTAAACCTTAGATTGAAACATAGTCGTTTCAAATAATTGTTTTCTTTGGTGCAAAACGATGACGTCTTTTTATGCACAAATAATTAAAATATATATTATTGGCCAGTTCCGTAGTTTGAACCAGGTTCAAATCAGGACGGAACTGGCCAACATCGATTTTAACATTTTCCTAATGCTGGCCGATCGGTTCTCTCCCGATTTCAACCATTACTGGACTCTAGCAGCCAGTTTGCATTGGTGACGGCCGGCTTGAGGTGGCCCCGACCATGTTAGAGTGAAGTCAAAAAGTCTAATCATGTCAAGAATATTTTTGGAAGCCAAAAAACCTAAGCTCAAGTCAAAAAGTCTGAATCATGCCAAGAATATTTTGAAGAGTAGTGATTCACAATTTATATATACAATTTTAGATATAATAATATTTTTTTATTAGATTCAAATTCAAAATAAAATTTAAAATAATATCATTTTATTACGTAATTATAACCAAGTTGTTATTAAATAGTAATTTTATCATTTCTCAATTTTGAAAGCTGTTTTGCCGAAAATGCTTGCAAAAATCAGAAGGGAGAGAGGGCTTACAGACTTTTCAAATAAAAATAGCTTAAGATGCCTTTTTCCCCTCTTACAAAAAAAATTCATAAAAGTTTGCCGAAAATGAGAGTATGCAAATCGGAACTCATTGTCTTTCTCATTCTGTATGTTAACTTTGTGTTCAAGTGCCTTCTATTTCAGTGATTTACTATATATTTTATAAATTTTTTGTTATATTGAAACTTGAGCATTTGCTGTGTTCCTTTCCGGAGTGGGCGAAAATCGCAATGGTGGAAGATCTTCACGGACTGGCATGAGTTTTTCTTTCCTTCTAGATTGCAAAATAGAAAACATGAGACATTTGCCTTAAAATATAAGGAAAAAAAAAAAAAACATTGCCGTTCTAAATACGCCAAGTCAGAGCGAACAAAAAAAGGAACAAAAAGATCTCAATTCACATGTGCGCCACTGGACACAGGCTATTCGATACCAAAATTACTCATCATCTCTATATCACATATTTATTATAAAAAAAATAAAAGATAAAAAATTATGTAAAGTGTATGGTAGAGACAAAATATTAAGTAAAATCTTTATGTTTGTATATTTTGTAAGAATAATTCTAATTTTATTTTTCATATTTAAATAATGATCGAATGAAAAATTTAGATAATATATTTTTTTAGAGTTAGAAATAATTAATTTTATTTTGAATATTGTTTTAGAAAAAAACTTAAAATATAAGGAAAACTAAACATGACCATCTCGTCTGGGGTCTTTACTGATACATCATATTTTCATCATGACATGTTAGCATCAAGAAAGAGGCAAATCCATTATGGAAAATGCTTAAGCCACTGAGATTGGGTCATGAGAGATTTTACCGTTTCGGGGGGTTTTTTTTTTTTTTTTAAGTTAATGATTAAGGGAGTATTTTTTAAATTAAAAAAAATTATTTTTAAATTTATTTATAATTTTTTTAAAAATATTTAAAGTGATTTAAAAATTATTTAAAATTATGCACAAAATTAAAAAAAAATTAATTACACTTATCGGTGAAAACCTTGGAGTCCCACTCTCGGTGGCCTAGCAGTTTTCATACATTATTGTATTTTTATTTTTGTGTAATAATCATATCTTGATTTTTCTGATTCCAACCCATTTCATGGGGTGGTTGTGAAAAGGATTGTCCATTGACGGATTTCTGTTTGCTTACACAAAATTTTTATCTTAATCATTATAATTTTTTCAAATTTTTATATAAAAATATAATAAATAATTCAATTTTTTCAAATCTTAAAATAAAAATGATATTAAAAATTATATTCTAACAATATTTTAAAAAAATATAATTATAAAATAAAATAAAAATTTTATACTCTCATGCCTCACCTATCCTAAGGAAACTATACATTTTAACAGAACATCAAGAGACGAGCCCAGTCCAGATTATGTTAAAAGACTCCATTCCAAAAGCTCTTGAACGTCGTTGAAGTACCTTCATTCGCTTGCCATGTTTGCCATAGCTCTCCTCTGCTTCGTGACAAGTAGGTTTCCACTGCTCTACAAGCGGACTTAAGATGTTGACTGCGTGGCCCATGTCTGGCCTTCGATTTGGCTCGCGAGCAGTGCAATGTATTGCCAGCTCAGCAACTCTGTATATGCTCTCCATGGTCTCTTCGTTAGTAGGCTTGAGAGTTTGATCAATGGCCTTTTAAATAACATCTTTAAATGGAAACAAACTGATTACAATTCTACCACTTGAGAAGCATCAAACAGAAATTCGACAAGAGTGAAATAGCTACACATACAAGGTAATTTTACCAGAAAATGTTGGTAAATATGAATTGTTTTTGGTAAGTAAACTAGAACAAAAACATAAAAGTCTCCAGCTTTTTCTTACCAAAATAGTCAGGTGCGAAATAACCAAATGTCCGTGCCAACCGTTGTCTCGACAGAGTGCTTGCCAACAGGCAACTTCTTAACAAAACCAAAATCCGCAACCTTGGCTCTCATCTCATCCCCAAGAAGTATGTTATCGGACTTTAGGATAGGTTTGGAAGGTAAGATGAGAATTTTATGTTTTGTTTTAGATTTTAAAATTTTATTTTTTAATTTTAAGATTTGAAAAAGTTGAATTGAGATTTAAAAAATGTGTATTGGGATTTGAAAAAGTTGAATTGTTTATTATATTTTTTATGAAAATTTATAAAAGGTGTAATGATGAGTTGAGATAAGATAAGAATTTTTGAGATTTTTCAACCTCCAAACCTAATCTAGGGTTAGGTTTGGATGTTGAGATAAGATGAGAATTTTTGAAAATTTTGTGAATAGTCTTAAGATGAAAGTTTAAAATATTATTTTTTAATATTATTATTGTTTTGGGATTTGAAAAAGTTAAATTAAAATTTGAAAAAGTTGAATTGTTTATTATATTTTATATGGAAATTTGAAAAAGATGTAATGATGAGATGAGATGAGATAGAGATGAGAAATCTCATCTCTCCCCCCAAACATAACCTAAATCTCTATGAATGAAACTTTGTTAGCTAAGCCGTGGAGATACTCCATTCCACGCGCCACATCCAATGCTATTGTAACCCTCTGCTTCCAAGTAAGAGGAGAGCACCCGTTCTCAGGCAAATCGAACAAATGCTGCGCCTAAGTCCCCTGAGGCATGTACTCGTACACCAGAAGCCTCTCCTTGCCATTAACGCAGTATCCTAAACGAGCAACTAGATTCCTATGCCTAACCTTGATAAGGACAGCAATCTCTGTCTGAAACTCATTCATTCTTTGTTTATCCTTTGGCCCAGTTTTCATCTTCTTGACAGCGATCTTAGTACCATCATGCCTTTCTCCCTTCTAGACAACTCCAGATCCTCCCCTACCCAAAATGTTTTCTTTACTAAAATTGTTAGTTGCTTTTCTAAGATCTTGGATTGAATTGGAGGTCAAAAAATGAATTTAAAAAAATAAAATAAAAAACAAAAAATTAAATGATGAAATATCAGTCGATACGACTGGTATTTGAGCTAATACAAAAAATATGCAATACCTGTACATGATCAGTGGCCGGTAGCCATACCAGCCGGTACGGTATTTGAAACATTGATGTGGAGGCTGGGCCATCTACAGTATAACTAATATATTGATACATTGATACTAAATACATATAGTTATAGACTTATAGTGATTAGTTATTATGAATGTATTACTAATACTATTAAGTATTAAGGGTTATAGTATAAATTATAATATATATATATAATTTATAAATATTAATATTTTTATAAATAATTTAGTGATCAATTATTATGATCAATTATGAATTAATATTAACACTTTCCCTTTGATTGTATTGAAACCACATATAGTTTGATATACCTTCATTATAAATTCTTTGAATCTTTACAATAGAAGTGGCGAGTACAAAGAGTATATATACCATAACAAATCCTGATGTTTACTTATTTTTCATTATATTTTGATATGATGCGATAGTATAATTATGAAAATACTTGGGTTTTTAAGAAAACAAATGAATGGATAAACATGGAGTTTCATTACAACTGATTCCTCTATACTCACTCTCTCTCTCTCTCTCTGTGCAGAAATATCTTCATATTACTAGAAAATATGGTCTTCGTATTGTTGGAAAATATGGTCTTCATGCCAATCATCCTTAATTCTCATTGATTATATAAACAAACTTATAAATTATGTTAGATTATAAATCCCTCTTCCAACTTTCTTACATCTCTAGATTACTCTAAATGAAGAGTAATTTTGAAGAATTGAAAGCTATTTTTAGTAGAAAAATTCTACTCAATAACCATATATTACAAATCTGTTATTATTTTTTCTTTTTTCTTTTTTT
>QEOT01007364.1:6517-23809 GCA_003123785.1 Pterocarya stenoptera | reverse complement strand
ATATATCTATTTCATATATGGTTTCCACATACTAGTATATAACATTATTAAATTTTATCGACTAATTATTATACAAATTATAAAATATACCTATAAAGTATATTCACTATATAGACATAAGTAATTAGATTACATATTATATATTTAATTATAAAAGTGGTATGCATATATTAATAGCTAATACATATATATGTATATATACATAGATGTATGTATATATTTATCAATATATGAATGAGTTTTAATCGAGTCGAGCTAACGAGTCGATTCGAGCATAAACGAGCGAGCCTTAACGAGCCTTAACCGAGTCGAGTCGAGTTTTGTCGAGTATATGTTATTTACTAATCGAGCGGGTATCTGCTTTCACGAACGAGCTTTTTTTTTTCACGAGTCAAGTTCGATTCGAGTTTAACCGAGCGAGTACCGAGCGGGCTATCGAGTAGACTGGTTCATTTACAGCCCTATGTGGTGTGTAGGATGATGCAAAGATTAATTCTAAATATAATATGTTCTATAACTATAATTGGACAATAGTAACTATATGAATGTTTTAGACTATATAGTAACTATTTATATGTTTTAAATATACTATATAGTAACTATATTATATTATATTTATAATATATAATAGTAACGATTTATATGTTTTAAATAGATTACATAGTAACTATAATATATTGTATAACATTAATATATAATAGTAACTATTTATATGTTTTAAATATACTATATAGTAACTATATTATATTATATATTTATAATATATAATATTAACAATTTATATGTTTTAAATAGATTATATAGTAACTATAATATATTATATAACATTAATATATAATAGTAACTATTTATATGTTTTAAATATACTATATAGTAACGATTTATATGTTTTAAATATACAATATAGTAACTATATTATATTATATATTTATAATATAATAGTAACTATTTATATGTTCTAAATAGACTATATAGTAACTATAATATATTATATAACTAAATATATAATAGTAACTATTTATATGTTTTAAATATACTATATAGTAACTATATTATATTATATATTTATAATATATAGTTCATGTATTATTAGTGTTACTGTTTAAGTTACTGTTTGTACAGATCAGTTTTCACGTGTTGGTACTATTCATGTATTATTTGAGTTACTGTGTTGTACTGTTTCAGTCTCTATAAATAAGCGTTTGTAGCAGATGAGAGGCATTCGGAATTCCCTCATCTGAAGCCTTGCCCTCTCTCTCTCTCTCTCTCTCAAAACTCTCTCCTAGCTCTCCCAAGCCTACCTTTTGTAAATCAACTATCCAGTCTTTCTTAATGTCTTCTGTCTTCACCTCTTACGACCATGTCTTAAAAATGTTTTCAAAAATTACCAAAGCACCAGAAGTACTTGTTCAACGGAGCAGATTTNCAATCCCAACCATCTCCACCTGCACCACCAGTTATTGCTTTTCATAAAGTCACCATTAAACAGGTCCTCACTTTGGAACAATGGGGAAAAAATCCCTATCTGACAAGAAAATTTTCTCAGCCCTATGATCCTCCTTATTATGACTATTATGATTATCAGCAAGCATGGACGAAAATGTTTTTAAAACAAAATAAAAATTTGCGTCATTCATGGTTCCTTCATTTTGATAAATTACAAGAAATTAAGACACTTCCTAAATGGTTTTCACTTTGGTGGAACAATCTTCTGAAAGTGAATTAGAAGAAGATGAGATACAGGTTTGTAATTGTTGATACTAACTATTTATATGTTCTAAATAGACTATATAGTAACTATAATATATGATAGTAACGATTGTTGTGTTTTAAATAAGCTATTAACTTGATTTTGGTTCTGCTTTTGTTTAGTGCTTCTGTTTTGTTTTGTGGTTGTTTTGTTTCTAGCGCCATCACTGATTGTTGTGTGGTTGTTGTAGTGTTTTTTTTTTTTTTTTTTTGGTTTCGTTTCTTTGTTTTCGGACTAGTTTTGTTTTAATCATTAATAAATAGGAATAGGCTATTAGACAGTTTTGGTGTCCATAGCAGTTGAGTCCCGTTCTTCCTTTGAGAGGAGACGGTGTGATATAACTCATCCTTATAGGGAGAACGGAAGATGATAGCACTTCTCTTCTTTTGGAGAGAAGTCGTTTAGGCACTATTTTTACAGAGTGCGATTCTCTCAAACAAACTTGGTTTGTTTAGAGAGAGTTTATACAAGTTAATACAAAGTTCCTTATAAAGAAATTTATGCACTAGGTGCTACAAAGTAGATGCATAGGTTGACTTGTAGTCTGAATTTTTCCTGTATTGATAAGTCACAGATGTAACTTCAGGATTCATTAATGAAATGAAGTCTATTTTCATTAAAAAAAATTAAAAAAAAAACCTTACAAAATTGTGAATATTTAACGTTCTAATGTAATTTATTACGTTCAAATGTTTAAATTTTTTGGTGGAAAATTTCCTGCTCAATTGTATCATTCGGACGTTGTTACATAGACGTTCGAATGTTAATAAATTGTTGGTGGGAATTTTTCCGCTCGATTATCGTTTTCTGTGGTGAGCTTTTTCGTTCGAACATTAATAACAAACGTTCGAACGAAAATATTAAAAATTTAACCGGAAGGAAGTAACGTTCGAACGTTTAAATGAATCGTTCGAACGTTAATTCAAATGAAATATTTTTTGCATGAAGTCACGCACGGGAGGGAAGCAGAATCATTTCTGCTTCCCCGTGCTCGAAATAGAGAGGAGAGATTGTTGAGAGAAGGCTTGAGTGAGATAGAGGGCTTGAGTGAAATAGAGGGTTAGAGTGAGAGTGAGAGGCCGATTAGAGTGAGAGTGAGAGTGAGAGAGACTAGAGTGAGAGAGGGTGATTATTGAGGGTGAAGATTTTGGTAAGGAAAAACTATTTCTTTCATTATTTCCAATTTTCAAATATTTCTCTTGTGTTTTTCTTTTTTTTTTATAAATATGTATATGTCACTAACAAGTTAGTATTTTTTTTTTTAAGGATTGGTTATTTTGGCAACTTGAAAGCTTATAATTTTAAGAGGATATTAAAAAGTGCTAAGTATATTTCTAAACTTTAGTTATATATATTTATGAATTTTGTAGTGAGAATATTGTGAAATTGTGGTAATATTGTGAAAATATTATGTTATAGATTAGAAATATCATATATTATTATTTATAAATTTTGTGAATATATTGTGAGTTTATGGTATTTGTTGATGAATTAATATGTATAATATATTATTGTGGAAATATTGTGAGGTTTAGATAATTTTGTTGTGATTATTGTTTATTAAGTACAATATCGTTTATGAATATTGTTGTATCTTGGATTTTAAATATTGTGATTAAGGTTTATGAATTAGACTTGTGGTAATATTGTGAAAATATTATGATATAGATTAGAAATATCTTATATTATTGTATATGAATTTCGTGAATATTTTTTGAGTTTATGGTGTTTAGTGATGAATTAATATGTATAATTTATTGTTGTGGAAATATTGTGAGGTTTAGATACTTAGAGGGATATGGATATGAGATGCATGTGATTATATCTTTATTAAGTATAATTATAATTATATTTTGTGAGTTTATTGTATTTATTGATGAATACAAATGTTTATCAAATATTGTTGTTAGAATATTGTAAGGTTTAGATAATTTGTTGTGAAAATAATTGTGTAAATTTTATCTTATATTTTAAATGTTGTTGTTTATTGATGAATGAATATGTTTAGAAATATTTTGTTATGTTGAGATTTATTTTGTTGAACTTTGAGAGACAACACTAAGTATAATAAATAAATACAAATTTTTCTATATAATAAATAAATAAGTATCAATTAGTTATAATATTGGACTTATAATAACTTAGAGGGATAACACTAAGTATAATAAATAAACATAAAATTTTCAACTTCATAAATAAATAAGTATTAACTAGTTATAATATTGTGAAAATTACAACTTAGATAGATAAGACTAAGTGTAATAAATAAATATAAAATTTTCAACTTAATAAATAAATAAGTATCAACTAGTTATAATATTATGAAAATTATAACTTAGAGGGATAAAACTAAGTATAATAAATAAATACTAAATTTTTAACTTAATAAATAAATAAGTATCAACTAGTTATAATATTGTTGTGGAATTACAACTTAGATATATAAGACTAAGTATAATAAATAGATATAATATTGTTGTGGAATTACAACTTAGATAGATAAGACTAAGTATAATAAATAGATATAAAATTTTCAACTTAACAAATAAATAAGTATCAATTAGTTATAATATTGTGGACCGTAACAACTTAGAGGGATAAAATTAAGTATAATAACTCGTTAAAATTATATAACAAGGGAGAATGATCTCGAAGAAATGTCTGTCAAATTGCTTGACTCTCAAAATCTCTCTAGCCTTGAGAGTTGTAAAGGTTAGAAAGTTTGTGACAGTTAAGTAATTAGACTAAAGTTTAAACATTTCTTCAAGATCATTCCCTCTCGTTGTATACGTATGTCGGTAGGTGCACCAACATATTCTTTCATCTCTATCTAGTCCAACAATATAAGACCTCCGAATGTTTTTAACATTACTAATTCTAACATTTTTTTCCTTATATAAGATTCATGTGGTTTTTGAATGAATATGTGTGACATTGCATAAATAACCCCCGTTCAAGAATTAGTGGACATTTAGGTGTATACTAATTCCTGAATTGTCCAGTGTGGATAGTTTGGGATTATATCATCTGTATTGCACATTCTTGTTACTCCTACTGAACACGTTTAGTATGAAGTTTCGGTGTTTTCCTCTAATGTTCTTCGGGTATACTATTCGCAGGGTCACAATCCCTCTAAATGAACATGTATACTTGGAGAATTATGGGGAGATGCTGCCGAAATTTCTACTGACGTGGACAGTAGTAGAGTGACGGAATATGTGCAATATGAATAATATAATCTCGAATGGGATAGGACCAACTACCTTATAAAAATTAACAGTGGCAATTGGAGCATTACTGCATGTGAATTTTCAATGTACATTAAGTGTTACTAATAGATAGAACTTTTTAGAAATAGACAAAAGTTGGATGCGTCTAGGCGATAGACTTGGAATGGATTACGCAGCCTATGCGCATGGAGTAAGAACCTTCATTGATTTTGCTCGAGGCTCTGCTGATAGTTGTGGTTACATTAAGTGTCCATATCGAGAGTGTAAAAATTTGTGTGCGATAGGATTAGCTAAAGTTGAAAGTCATATATTTATGAACGGTATGGATCTGGAGTATACCCGATAGGTATTGCATAGTGAGCCGTATGCACGGTCAGCAGATGCACTGTTTGGTTACTCAAATTAATTTTTTTATCATATTAATCATGCCTCAAGGATGCCGACAACAAAAAAATTTGCCCCCTCCACCTAGCCCAATTCCTGAACCTGTTGAAGACTCCCCACCTCAGTGTTTTCCTCTTGAAGATCAAGTGCAGACACAAGAGAACGACAATCAGTTGACACCTACTAGTAAGAAAATAACAACATAGTTAATTATATATTAATACTTTTATCAAAATAACTATATAACTATAATTATATTATATCTAATAGTTGATGTATCCGCTCATCGTGGTCGTGGTTATACACGTGGCATTTCTCTTAAGAAATGTCGAAGGCATGAAAAACTCAAGGTCAACATTCCTGATAATTCCACTGGAGGCGTGGATGATAGTGCAGCAGCGCTTTCCTCCTATATTGGTACAGTTGTCCGAGCTTATGTTCCATTTTATGTGCAATCATGGCGAGATGTTTCATTCGAGATTAAGGAGCACATTCGGAACCGTGTTCTGGTGAGTTTACGTTGATAGTACATTTTTTGTATACTAGATTAGTATATTATATTTTTTATGTAATTCGCTTATTAGGATGAATTCGACCTCGACTTTGGCCGTAGCGAGGATTTGAGATCTATGAATGGGTTGATGGCTACAGCATTCCGACATCACAAGGGACGATGTCATGACCACTTCAAGAAGTTTGAGACGGTTGAAGAGGCTGCGCAATCCCCTTTCCAGCAGATGAAGTTAGACGATTGGAGAAAGTATTATGATCTTTTCGCAACTTCAGATTTTCAGGTATTCTAGATTAATAATATATAATGATTATTTACATATATATTTGTGCTATATATTTTATGTATATATATTACAATTAATATTCTTAATTAATTTTATAGCATTTAAGTTCTACGAATGCTAATAATTGATCCATTTTGACTGTTCACCATCGTGCTGATTCAAAATCATTACACCTTCTTGCTGATAAAATGGTAATTAATAATATTATAGAATTCATTTATTTATTTATTTTTATTTAAGTACTAATATTATCTTTTTAAAATTGTTAATGTGGCTTTGTTAGAAACGTGATAATCCAAAAAACTTTTCTCTCATTCATCTCTATGCTACTGCTCACACTAATGAGCGTAGTGAGTGGATGGATCCTGTTGCTGCAGATAATTATGTAAGGGTTGTTATTTTTGTTAAATAAATTATGTAACATGTGAAAAATTTATTTTTTATTTTGTATTTCTTTTATTACGTTACTTATTGTGTGTTTTCTTTGACATGGTAGGAAAAAATAATGGAGATACAGTCAGTTTTTGGGGAATCCTCTCCGAGTGACATAGACATATTCACATAAGTGCTCGGGCCTAATTCTAGTATGACAAGAGGTTTGGTACGATCTTTCAAGTATTCTGGTTCATCCTTCTCATCCTCTTCGACTTCACAAATTAATAATCTTACCAAAAATTTGGAAGCCGCACGACACAAGAATGAGTATATGAGGTCGAGGCAGCAAGAGTTAGAGTCCCTCTTAGAGCGACAATCTCATTTAGAGACGCGTTTGCGGGACCAACAGAGAGACCAGGAAGAAAGAATGTGCAATGAAGTCCAACAACAAGTGCAGCAGGAGATGATGGTGCAAATGGAGCGTGTTATGTCATTGCAACAGAAGCAGGGTGGGCGAGGAAAGAAGAAATAAATTCTCTCACTTTAATTCGTGTATATAACTTTTATTATCTAATTTTAGAACTTTTTAAGACATTGTTAGTTGTAGAATATTTATGGTGTGTAATATGATATAATTAGTATGTTTCTTAATTTCTTAATTTAATAAAATTAGTGTATTTCTGATCTATACGTTCGAATGTAAAAAAAAAAACGTTCCAACAAGATTTCACGTTCGAACAAACGTTCAAACGTAAATACACGCTTTGACGATTAACGTTCGATGAAACCTTCGAAAGTACCATGTTCGTTCAAACACTTCTTCTTAAACATTCGAACACACATCTGAACGTTATACTCGTTACGTTCCAGCGGTGTTCCCATAAAGTTCAAACAAAAATTTGAACGTTTAATGCGTTCGGACATACAAATGTCCGAACGCAAATATTATACGTTCGAACTATAATCAATCAACGAACGTAAACTTCTGACATTCGAATGTAAATTACTCGGGTTGGCATTCGGACTTAAAAATTTACATCCGAACGTTAGTTTTTGTGACAGTTTTCAACGTTCACAAAAAACTAAAACGTTCGAACGTCACTCCGAACGAAACAACTCCAACAGTCACTAGAAATACTTTTAGTGATGGTTCAGCAGTAAAGTGTCACTAAATGTATTCTGTGACGTACATTAGGTGACGGTTTCAAACCATCACCAAATGTCTTTAGTATTGTTTCTTTGGTTTTTTGTGACGATTTTCTCTGTCACAAAAGGCAAATTGTGTTGTAGTGTAGGTCGTATACTACTATTATCACACGTGACAGGTACGTATACCACCATTATACCCGTGGCTTGGTCGTATACCGTTATTATCATCCGTAGCAGGGCCTTAATGGAACATATCATAAACAAAATAGAATCAGATACAGATATAGAATCAGAAATTCATGCCAAAAGTTTTCAAATGTCACATCATATCAAAATAGAGTACTGGACAGATTCAAATCATTTCACATATTCTAAAAATTAATTTGAAACATCTTTACATCACATGCACAAATTTTCAGATTTCATATTCACTCTTTTTGCAAAGTTCAGGAATAAAATGCTAAAAATTTACTCATGTCTATACCAGTCATGACAAAAATACTTTTATCTTTTATACAGATTTCATGAGTAATACTGAACAAATAACTAAGGTTGTTTCAAATTTCTTTTCAAAACATATTATGCACATTTTCGTAAAATCAATTTCCATCCTTTTTTTTATGCATAAGTCTAGTATAGAAACCCCACTTACCTGAATTCTTTAACTTTTCTAAATTTTTTCAAAATAATACTGCTTGAATATCAACCGTTACTTATAAAATTGACATGTAATCTACTTAAATCTCAAATTAAAAGCATATTTTGATATTTAAATCTGAAAAACTAAAATAACCTATTTTTTTAAAAAAATAAAAATTCTGAAAACCCCAAAATTATCTCACTCCAAAATAATTGATATCTATTAAAATAGAGATCTGCTACTGCCACATAATATTGTGTCCCGAAGGTGTATTTCATTTTTTAATTTATTTTTCTTTTTTTATGTATTTTTTTAATCATCATAAATATTTTTTAAAAAAATAAAAAATTTATAATATTATTAAAATATACTATCTTAATCACTAAGTAAATATATATATATATATATATTCGGGACACCCAATTTCGGAACCATAACATTTCTTATTAAAATATCTCCTACTAATACATAAATTCTGAATTATTTTCCACCTTCAAAGACCTAATTTATCTTGTTTTCATCGCTGTCACATCATAAAATATTAATCTTAAGTTCAACACTTACTAGAAGGGTATTTACGTAACATGCTATTTATGGGATTAAATCACAGATGTGCTAACCATTGGAGAGGCAAGGTGGACGGACTTACGAGGCAGTAATGCGACGTGGTTTGTCGATGCAGATTCCGGCGAGGACTAGCGACTGCTTTCTAGGACTGTAGAACATGCGACTGCTTTCCAGGACTGTAGAACATGAAGAGAGAGAGAGAGAGAGAGAGAGAGCCTAACTGAGGGACATAGGGACTTACAGTGCTACGGTTTAAGAGCTACCAACGCCATATGCACGATGGTCTGTTTTTGGTGGATCGAGGCGGCGCTAGCCTTGGTGGTGGTGTTTTCCATGAGGGTTGGTGGAGTGCGGGGGGAAGTGTTGGGTCTGAGGGGCACCAACTTGCTCTGTTCTTGTTGAGGAAAACAGGGCATGTCGTTGGCGTTGATGCTTGGAGAAACTGGGCTTCGGTGGTTGGTGGTTACAACTGGGGCTGGGTAGTGTCGGTTGTTCGTGGAGGCAGAGGCTCACGGTGGGCAGCCATGGGTGGTTCTCCTGCGTGGTTGACTTGCGGTGTAGGGTGGCAGTTGGTGGGCGTACACGGGTTGGGTGCTTTCCAAAACTAGGGGCTGGCCTACGGTGGCTAAAGCAAACAGTTTTGGTGAAGTGGGCGAATATTGATGGCCAGGCGATGGTGGCCAGATGTGGTGCAATGGCTGCGCGCGGTAGCTGAACTTCACGTATGGGCGAACGTTCTCGACTATAACAGATTGCTGCTGCGGCTGAGGTCGTGAAGGGGGTTTGTCGCGTGGGATTGCTGTATGGAGAAACTAGGTAGCTCACGTGGAAGAGCTTGGCAGTGGTTGCTTTCCCGTGGTTGTGATGTTGAGGGGATGAGCAGTGGCTCGTTGGTTCATCTGTGAAAGCCACGGGTTGTCGTGATGGTTGCTGAGCAGAGGTTGCCGGTGATTTCGTTGGCTGTCCACTGTGGTTCAAGAGAGGTGTGCGACTTCCTTACGTGAGGAGGTAGCGGTGCAACCATGGCCTGTGCTGGACGTGGGAGGCGGTTAGCGCATAGAGATTCTAGTGGAAGGAGACATCCATGGTGGGGAGTTTATAACTAAACAAAATCTTGGGTCTCACAATTGGTTTAGTGCGTATAAGGTTTGGGCTTTATTTTGTGAGTTATGGGCTTCGACTGAATCTCTAAAAATAATACAATTTGTCTAAAATTTTTCGGATCAATTTTCACTTGATCTTTTAACCTAATTTTCAAATCCAAATAAATCTATATCCTGCCAACATAATTTTGGACCCAAAATTATTAACCCAAAGAAAATTTGACATGGATTTCGTGTTGAGTCCAGGTGTTACAACAACTGTACGTGATATTATGACTAATAATTTTTATTGGTAAGATAAACCATAAAAATCTTTACGTGCTCGGATTAGAAAAATAAAAATCTTTGCGTGCTCAAACATTCTTCTAAGTTGAAATCTGTCAACTAGTTTGACGAGTATCAAAGATGCCAAAGTAAAAGAAAAATAAGCTTTCCTTTTTCTTACTTGTCATTAATGTCAACTAGAATTTGTCATTTATTTGGTTATTATCATCACCTGATCATATTGTCCTGACAATATTGTATCGAAACTTGTGGTGGCAACTGACATTTGCATCCACTTGGCCCCCCGCCCAGCCAATTGCGGTGACAGCAACTCAACTTCAATTCAAGTGTTTTTTTTTTTTTTAAGAAAATTTCGTTCAACATATTCAAATGATATTTCTAGTGTTATAACGTGTAAATTTTGTGTGTGTGTGTTTTTTTTTTTTTAAAAAAGAAGGTGAATAATCCACATAGCATTTCAATATTTTAATAATAAATCATACTTTTTTAAAAGAGTGTACGAGCTTTCACACTCAAACATAAATACTTTTCAATTTCAACTTTTCAATATTTTTATCTAATAATTATTTAATCATTGCAATTTTCTTAAACATACAAATTACAAAACACACAAAAAAAAAAGAAAGAAAAAACAACTTTTACAAATTCTAAAATAAAAATTTTATTAAAAAATTATATTCAATTATTAATATTTTAACTTTATAATATTTTTTTTCAACATTTTCTCTCTCATTTTCCAAAATCCAAAAAAAATCTTAACTCAAATTATTTCATTAATATTTACAAATCATTTTACTACTATTTAAAGAATTTTCATGATCTTATTTCCTTCTCCAAACATCTCCAAATCTATTAAAGAGAAATAATATTTGTCGTTTTAAGAGTGTGCAAGTCGATCTCATGCATTTCTTTTGAAAAAACTAGGTGAATCTATGATCTACATAAAAAGATTATTCTTTTAATGGTGGCCCATATTTTTTTAAAAGAACTTGCACGTTTTAAGACTATATTTAACATTACTTTTATTTAAAACTCCCTTTCCTGATTTCTTAGAATAGACTCTTGAGAATTAATGGAGGGCGGCCTCTTGATGAAGGGTGTAGGATTAAAATACAGCTCCCATGTGCATTTTTGTCGTCTTATTATTTTGAGGAATCACAAATTCATCCCCAAAGAATAATTTCTTGCAATATGATCTCTAAAATGTAAGATTTATTTAATTTTCAACAGCTAAAGTTGCAACCATACTCTCATTTTATTTCAATCCTGAGGAAGTACTAAAACAATCATAATTAATAGAGAAATGCTAAACCCAGACATGCATGGGCTCCCGATAGTAGTTTATTTATTTATTTAATGATTAAAGAAATATTTTTTTAATAATATTGTAATTTTTTTAAAATAAAGTGTTAAAAACTACATTAAAAAAAACAAAATTTGCACTGTCGGGATTCCTCATGTGTGGTTGTAGAGCCACTCTAATTAATAATATTACTGCATAAGAAAGGAGAATAAAATATATTTTTACCATCCAACTAACAATAAATATTCTTTTATTTATATATATATAAATATATCTTCCCATTGAAAAAAAAAAAAGCATCCATGCTCATGAGCTTACAAACTCATGATGTCTTCAGATAATTAATCATTTGAGCTTATAACACATGATAAGATAAACTTGTGAGTGTAGAACTCTCCCTCTACATTTTGTGCAGTGTTTTTTTTTTCCTTCAATTACTAATTTGGAACATACTCAAAAGTGCTTATAAAAAGGAATTGCTGAAGAAATTGCTCTGGAAAACGTGATACCGAAAAATTAGAATCTTCAATAAAGAGCCTAAATTAGCAGATGTCTTCGTCAGCAAACATACGTAATCTTTTTAACAACAACATCCTCCAAGCTCCTCCACAAAAGCTTTAAGATTTTTGTACGAAGAGCCACCTTCCTTGGCAGCTTCCCTAGCCAAATCCTTCCATTTCTTAGCATTCCTTCTCATTTCTTCCCCTCGCTCCCCACCTCCAGCTACCAAGTCCAAGCACCTCTTGATCTCACCACCTTCTACAATGCCATCCTTGTTTGCTGTCACCCTCAAGCCTGTTTTCCACACATCTTCAATCAGTTTTGCGTTTGTTCCTTGATCTGTCCACTGTGGGAAAGCAACCACTGGCACCCCAGAGACCAAACTCTCCAAACTCGAATTCCATCCACAATGTGTCACAAAGCATGCCAATGAAGGATGTGACAGAACCTCCACTTGAGAACACCATGGCACTATCATTCCTTTTTGCTCCAATTCCTCTCTGCAACTCAATCTCTCTTCTTCTTTCTCTTCTTCTCCATTTTCCTTGGCTCTTATGACCCACAAGAAGGGACGGCCGCAATCCAACAATCCGCGTGCCATTTCCTCCATCTGCTGCTTTGTAAGAACCGATATGCTCCCGAAGGACACGTAAATAACAGATGAGTTAGGCTTGGAGTTCAGCCATTCGATGTAGTACTCCTTGGAGCCTTGGAAAAGATCTCCGCCAAAAGCTTTATCGGATGGATCCTTTCCGTCCAAAAAGGCCGATGGAATCAGCGGTCCAACCGCAGTAAGATTAAATTTTTCGATCACTCTCAAGGCTTCGGGCTCTAATGCATCAAAGGTATTGACAAGCACTCTCGGGTTGCTTTCTTTTTCTAGTGCTTCGAGTTGCTCTTGAAATGATGGGAGTCCAAAAGTATACGTATTTGAATCAAGTAAAAAGGAGGGAAGGTCACGCCCATAGAGCAACGGCAGTCCCGGTAATTGTAACGAGTATGAGGGATCAGTGCCGTTTTTCCTGATGTCGTCTCCATAGCCATTGAAGTAGTAGTAGTATATATCCAAAACCGTGGCAGGTTGAATGCAGAGAACTGCTGACGGGAGGTGAAGTTCGCGGGCCACGTTCCCCGCCCAAGGCAGGAGAAGAGTGTGCACTAAGTACTGAAAGGGGCGGCCCTCGTTTGCGCTGGACACGATGAGATCGGTGAGAGTTTTGGAGCCACTGCGCTTGATCGCGGAGATGTAGTGCTCCATATCATCAGTACCAAGCTTAAACCCATCGTCGTAGCCATCGGAGAAGGTGGCGAAGGACAAACCTTGAGGAGCAGGTGTTTTGGTCATGCGACGGTAGGCGAAGACGCTGGTGGCGAGGGTGACATGCGCCCCCAAGCGAATGAGGTGCTTGGCAAACTGGAGGGCAGGGTTGATATGGCCCTGCGCAGGGAATGTTACGAGGAGTACGTGGCGGTACTTTTCCATGGTGGTGGTGGGCGGTGGAGCTTGAGGGTGAGGTGTTTGAGTTTGAGAGTACTGCAGTCTGGTGGCTAGATAGAGGCCAGGTCTGTGAAGTTGTGGGACATGCAATTTAGCAGCCATGTGAGCAGGCTTAAATAGAAGATCGGGATGGGTTGTGACGTTTGTAGTGACGATTTGGAGAAAGCTGGAGGGTTGTGAACTTGTGGTTTTGTCTTCGGAGGCACATTGGCTAATTGAGTTGGCCTGACTAGTACTGTTAATAAAGCAAGTGTACCATCGATGTTACCTCTGTATATAGTTATATAATCAATAAATTAATCCAATTATTTTCTCCACGACTTTTCATAGACTGCACTAGTTAGATCGATACGTACGGAGGCCAAAATCCAAATCAAGCATTCACTAGACGATTCGACTAATTTGTATGGAAGTGAGAATGATTAGATAAACTCGACATATCTTTCAACCCATTAAAAATTAAAAAACAAGACTATCCTTTCCCTCCTCTCTCAAAGATCTAATGTTTTTCTACTTCCCCTTTAGACCATAATAGGTTTAATTGATTGATTGCTAGCAACTTTTTCCAGACGTACTACAAAATTTTTCCACATGTTGATCTTTAAAATTATTGGACTGAGATTCGGTTACTATTTAACATCACAAATTTCATATTTTATAAAAAAAAATAATAACAAATATAGAGTGTAAGAATAAATAATAATTAATGCATAATATTTCTATGTTAATAACCTTGCACGTTACCGCAAACCTTAGGCTTTACGCGATTGGAAACTTATGACTTATTTTACTATTATTTATAAATGATTTAAATTACTCTTAATATCTAAATTATTCTTATTTATTATCAATAAATTCTTTATGATTATTTATAAATTATTTTAATGATCTACACTACTTTTAATATCTAAACATTAGCTTTCATCAGCTGCCACCACAGGCGCACACACGCTACACAAATGGAATCTATCACGTTGGATGTGTCAAATCCATCCAATCCTCACCTCTTCCTCACAAACTTACATCATGCGTCTGTTATAAAAAAAAATTATTCTCATCAAACACTATTATAAAAAATACTCTTACATCTTATGAAAAATACCTCCAAATCATATAAAAAATTATAAATGTGAAATGTGAAAATAAATAGTGACTGATACATAACATTCATCATTACTATATATCCAACCCGTCCAATTCTAACTTTCTAACTATGTTACCACAGAAGTGAACAACCGATGTAGTCGAAGTTGAAATTTTCTATTTATATAAATTCTAACTCTGATTCTGACTTTTTTTAAACTTTTCTTTTAATTTCATATTTAGCTTATTTTTTTAAAAATATTTTTTTTGGGCTTTCAAGTTTTATTTTTTCCAAAAACTATAAATCATTCCCTACTAATTTACTTTTATACTAATTATCTAAATTACTTTTATACTAGATTTATAGTATAGTGTCTAATTACATTTTATCATATTATAGTAATACATATTATTTCTAGTGTATAATTACATGATATTATTCTATAGTATACATGTTATTATATTATACTAGTGTGTAATTTATTTATAACTTATTTCTACACTAAAAAATTATTTCTAGTATCTAATTACATGCTATTATACTTTAGTAAATTAGTATTATTTGTTATTAATTTATTATACGAGTTTTATTAGTTATTTGTATAGTAGTGTCTAATTTATTTCTGTACAAGACTTATACTATAGGTCGAATTATATGTTATTATACTAATGTCTAATTTATTTCTAACTTAATCATAGACTATAATTTTTAGTGTCTAATTACATATTATTATACTTTACTAAATTAGCATTTTGTGTTATTAGCTTATTATATTAGCTAGATTTATTTCACTATTAGTATCTAATTTATTTCTATACTTATTGATTATGTATTGTAGTAATACTATGATTTTTACATATACTAAATTATTATTAGTTTATTTACATTACATTATAAGTATATTATTTTATAATTATAGATAACTCATATTAGTATATCTATTATTGAATTTAAATATAAAAGTATACGTAAGTATAGTCATGTTCATGTTATCAGTTAGTCTGGTTACATAAAATTAAATCATCTCATCTCATATAATCATTATAATTTTTTTAAATTTTTATATAAAATATGATAAATAATTTAATTTTTTTAAATTTCAAAATAAAAATAATATTAAAATTTTATATTATACATCGAAAGACCTGCTAGGAGGTCCATTTTGGCAGATTGAAAGTTCAACGTAATGCACACAGTTGCTGATCAGGGAACAATAATGTTGGATGGCAAAGATGAGGAGAAGTGATTCAGAGTTGCAAGACGAAAGCTGTCAATGGTACGTAGCTGCTTGCAGACATTGAGTCGACTGCATTAATAACCCCAGGAAGTTCTGCATGCATGCATACGTGCCATCATTCACCATGCCAGGGATATTGATCGATCGATCTGCGCCTGATAGCTCCAAATCATGAGCCTCCGGCCCTCCAAGACATGAAATCGATTATATATGCCGTGGCATTCGTCGGCCCGTCGGCACCCTCCAAATTATTATTATTATTATTATTATTATTATTATTATTAGAGTATTGTTACTCAACTTTTACTATTTTCCACACTTCATATTTTTTTTAATTTTTTTAATATTTTAATATTTTAATTTTTTTTGGAGTTTATTTTTTTTAAAATTATTTCAAATTTTCTATTCATTATTTATATAATAAATATTTAATAAAAGAAAAAAATTAAAAATTTAAAAAACAAATGATGTGTGGAGACTGTGTAAATAATAGGAGGTTGTGGAGACTTATTATTATTATTATATTTTTTTTCCAGTAACAGCCATAATTGTATGTCCAACATATTATTCTTTTTAGAATTAATAATAGTTATAATCCTGAAATGTAAAAAGATCATGTAATTGCTTTTAAAAAAATAAATAAATAAATATGAGATTTACATGACAAAATTAATTTTTTAATAATTGATTTTACTCTTTTTCAAAACGATTGTGAAGCGCTTACACATTCTTCGACTATATGTAACATTATTCCACTCTTTTAGGTGTCCTTTTTGACTTTATTGTCATATCAATTTTATTAGACAAATACTACGATCATATAAGATTATATAAAAGTATTGATTTGATATAATTTATTAGATTGTAAAATTATTTTTATTATAAAATAATTCTAACAGATACATAAAAGATTATGTTTATTTTTAAGAAAACACTACAGACACAAATGAATCTCACACACTGATATGACACACTATAAGTGTGTCACATTTCCCCCGGCCTCCCTTTTCTTTTTCTTTATTTTTTCTCCTCTCCTGTGTGTCTCCCCTCCCCTCTTCTCCCTTTCCCTCTCTGTCTTCACCCTCCCCGTGCCTACCATGGTGGTCAGCAACCACCTCAGGGTTGGCAGAATCCAACAGCGATCCAAACGGCACCATCCTATTCATGTTAGTGCCTCTCCCCTCCCCTCCTCCCCCTTTTTCCTCTATCTCCGGCCTCCTAGTGCCCGCCATGGTGGTCAAGGAGCACCTCAAGGCCTGCAAAAGTTGTTAGAGCGGCACCATTCCATTCACACGGCGTCTCTCTCGTGTGTCTCCCCTCCCTTCCTCCCTCTTTCCCTCTGTCTCCGCCCTTCTTGTGCCCACCATGGTGGTCGAGGACCACCTTAGG
>QEOT01007359.1:38419-151365 GCA_003123785.1 Pterocarya stenoptera | reverse complement strand
GAGAGAGAGAGAGAGAGAAGGCAGAATCGGCACGGGCAGGGTTAAAACCCAGTATCAAAACGGCGTCGTTTTGATAATGGGTTTGGATTTAAAAAAAACCCGGGTACCGGGTTTAAAACCCGGAACCCGGGTTATAAATCCGGAACCCGGCCCGGGTTGATCCGGGTTTTGTAGCCCTGGTTTATATCCGGGCCGGAACCCGGAATCGGAATCCGGTTTTCCGGATTCCAGACCGGGCCGGGTAAAAACCCGGCCCGGATGAACACCCCTAATTCGGATGACTTTTTTATTCAACTGTTCTATAGCTTTGATTTTAACGACACCATTCGTTCACGTGGCTTCTGCATATCAACTAATACCATGTAGTGGTACTTCATGGTCATTCTCAATTACTCTGCAAATGAATGTTTAGAAAACAGCCTCACTCCTAAGAGGTCGTTGGAACTTTAAACTGGGGTTGCACATATGGTCAAGACTCAAATTGGTTAAACATGGTGATGAATATTTTTTTAAAAAAATTTATATCATGTGTTCGGGAACATCGTCTCTATTAATTTCGGGAATGCACAGGCTTTCGACAAAAAATTTCCCGCAAATGATGATGAATATATGAGATCACTATAAATGGTTTTAAATGCTCACTTTGAATCTTGTTATGTTTTTATGTTTAGAGAAATTGATCCAAAAATACAAGTCTTGCCCATCACCAAATTTGGTCTTTGTGAATAAGAAAAAAAAAATATAAATACCAACAATTCCATTGACAGACATTCACATGAAAATTAGACAACCTTTTTTATTGGACAGAAGCGAGCTTTGCAAGTTATAACATTTGAATTTCTATAACTCATGTAATGGTATGCCTAGAATTAATAACCTTTCTATGCTAAATAGCCACAACTCATGTAGACTGTTTCAAGCTCGGAAAAAATCTATTTACAAGCATTGTTTTATACATTCAACTCACTACTGATCATTTGGGTCCACAATGATGGAAAAATGTTGGTATATATAATTTTCATTTTTAAATAATTCTGGCGGGTTGGTGTTGACGCATCAAACTTACAAGAAGCAAAATTTAAGATGATTTAGTCAGAAGTTTTTAAATAATATGGGATATTAGTCATATTGCAATTGGAATTTTGGAACCACAAAAATAAAGTCAAGTGGTTCTAGTGTAACTATCTTGTCATCTTTGACAATTTGTACCTTGCTCAAAAAGCTGAGTCAATATTGCAATTAGTTGCGTTTAGATAATGAAAAGTGTTGTGAATAGTTATGAGTAGAAATTATAATAGATTTGCAGGTCCTATTGAGAATATTTTAAGTTGTTTAGATATATGAAGTATGCTGAATTGTTAACTTTTGAATAGATAGTTTAAAAAATATGTGAGTCTCATCAATGAATGATTTTATTAATAATAATAATAATGAAATAATGATTTTATTTATATGTTGAATTGATAAATATAATTATTATAAGAAATAATTTCCAACACTTTTAAAAATGATTTTTGATTTAAAACAATATTTAGAGAAATTAATTTAAATCAAAATTTGTAGACCGAGACCGAGAGAGAGAGAGAGAGAAGGTTGCAGACGAAAATTGAATTCGCGTAATAGGAAAGTTCTTTCAAGGCTACAGTGATGAGAATCACATGCTTAAAAGAGTGTTGAGGTACGAACTCATCTCAAATGAGTTGAGGTTCTTTTGAGTATCCAAATTTTAAAGAGTTTTGTCATTTACAAGTAAATTTACGTATCAATTTACGTATTATTACTGTTGCCTTTATATTCTAAATTTAAATTAATATTATTTTCAATAAAGTCTATTTTTTAACTAATAATATTGAATAAGTGCGCGTATAATTAGTACGCAGAATCGCTTATAACTAAATTTTTCTAACTTTAAATACTCTTCAAAAACGTGAAATTTTCCATCCTAGACAATATGAGATTCAATTCATCACCCAATCACTCGGAGACAATACGCGAGTAAAGTTTAGTAATATTTTATTTAATTTTTAATTTTTATTTCAATTCATATTATCTCATCTCAATTTACTACATCTATTTACTGCATCTAAATTTTAATTAAAAATTCCAGTTCAGAAGTACATCTCTAAGAAAACAAAACATGAAAATTGACAAAAAACAAAAAAACAAAAAAAAGAGTTCCGAATTGACACCCCCACAGATAAAATAGACCCCAAAACATCCACATTTTCAAGATTACATATTAAGCAAATTAGCATCAACCAACCTGTAACTAGGCCACTCCATATTCTCCACTTTTTATTTATTATCATATATATAAATCCTACAGCCCCAAGAGGGAGGATTAGGTCCCTAGGATATTCATATTGGAGAAAACAATCCAAAAAAAAAAAAAAAAAAAAGAAGAAATTAATGGGTATTGAAACTCCTTTTTTTTTTTCTTTTTTTTTTTGCTGAATAGGCAAACTCTTACACCAACAGCATAGATATAGATATAGATATAGATATATATATATATAGATATAATACATAAGCATATCTCAAGATATATCTCATACTCTATAGCTACTATTACTGATTATACTATATATTATGGGTACCCGGCTGCATGTTCATAATAACCATCTAGCAATAGCCAATACATTTCTTCTTGCAATCAATGGTGCAGCCACCGCCACCGCCACCGCCTCCATAACCCTTCCCTGACCGGCTATAGGAGGTGAAGCACTTGGATGGACACGTCAGCTTCTTGTTGTAACACGGGCCCTTTTCTTTGCACACCACCGTAGTCCTTATTACACCACCCTTAGAGTGCCCTCCACTCGGACCTCCATACCCGCCTCCGTACCCGCCTCCGGCACCATTTCCTCCCCACCCTTTCCCGAAGCCGGGTATGTTAAATTCGCCTCCGGGGCCAAAGAACCCGCCCATGCCACCATCGTTTCCACCACCACCACCTTTGTTGTTGTTTTTGCCCTTGGAGTGGCTGAGCTGGGCTGAGAAGGATCCATCGGATCCTAGACGGGAAGCTAGGGAGACAGAAGCTGTGATGAGCAGAAAGGCCAAGAAAAAACCAGTAAAGGGTTTCATCTCAGCAGAGATTCAGAGTGTGTATGATTTGAGATGGGAAATGGGAAACTTTAGTGTCAACTGTCAAGGAATATTTAAGCCCGGTTGGGAGAAAAAAAAAAAAATTAGAGCATTTATGTGGAGGGTGCTGGACAGTTGAGGGAGCCTCCATGAATGTGAGTAGGTGGGGTTGCCATTACTATGCTCTCCTTTTTTTTTTCTTTTTCTTTCTACAATTTTCCTCTTATAAGTTATAATGGGAATTTACTAATTTGACTTTTAAGCCAAAGCTATACGGCCTTAGGTTTGGTCTGCGACTCTGTAGTAGTGGCGCTGGAGCCCTGCCATCATTATAAAGGCAGACTGGTCCAGTTGGTAGATGTTTTTCAGGGATGGAAGTGGGTTGTCTAACTTGTCTCTATGCCACCTACAAAGCTTACAGCAGGTTTGAGATAAAGATAAAATATAAGATTTTTATTTTATTTTATTTTATTATTATAATTTTTTTTAAATTTTTATATAAAATATAATAAATAATTCAATAATCTTTTTAAATTTTAAAATAATAATAATATTAAAAAATAAAATTTTAAATTTTTATCTAAAATTAAAAATTTCCATCACTCTCTTCAAATCTATCTTAAACTATGAGTGTATGATATACATCGTTGAATTGCTTTCATTTCATTTATATATATATATATATATATATATATAGTTGTCAAGTACTTGTGATCATTATCATGAGCATGGTGAGGTAGTTGGGGGATTAGCTTGGAGACTAGGAACCGTCTCTGACATAATAGTAGCAGCCTGCACATGCGTGCATGGAATGATAAAAAGACGGCATTACAGTTGGACTGAACTTATCTAAAATTTAACTTTTAAAAATTCTCTTTCTCATTTTAATTCATTATTAGATAATATTTAAATTTTTATATAAAATATAATAAATAATTCAATTTTTTTAAATTTTAATTTAATTTTTTTAAATCTTAAAATTAACAAATAATATTTTAAACTTTAAAACAAAATACAAAATTCTCATTTCACCTCCAAATCTCACCTTAGTGGCAGAGTAGTAAATTTTTTTAGGGGTGTTAAAAGTTTTAGTGTGAGATATTTAGATTCAAAAATTATAAATACATAATTATATATAAAATTAAATCTATACGTTGAAACAAAATTTTAAAAATATAACTTCTTAATATACATTTCAAATTTTTTACAACAATGTTTCATAAAATATTATTGATCTATTATTATTTTTGTAATGAAATATTTAGAATTTATTTACTTCATAAAAACATATATTAAGTGATCTTTTAAAATATCATCTTTTATTTTAGTATGTAAGCTAGCTAGTTTATTAAGTTTTATATAAACTCGAGATATTTTCATGTCACATTAAGCATATAATACTATAATTGACACTTTAAATAAGTTTTTTCTAGTTCAATAAAGTCTAGAAAATAAAACCTCTCAACTATTTTTCATATTGATCACCAATCTTAAATAATTTTTCTTGTACTTTCGCTTTGGGTTCCATAGTAAGAAGTATAATATTATATAACAAAAAACTTTGAGATTTGTATTAATAAGTTTATTATTTCTCCTAAACTTAATTTTGATTTAATTTCGGTGAGCCCGCACTCTTGAAAATAAATAATATATAAAAATTATACAAAATTATGAGATTATAGGAAAAAATTGGAGAGACATTTCTAAGTGTATTTAAATTTTATAAAATTTTGCAAAACATATAGGGATTATAAATTTTTTTGGGAGGCCATTTTCTATATTTATAAAATTATGATTAAAAAAGGGTATATATTGATTTTTCAAAATTTTTTGATATAAACGTAGGTCCACCACTGCTAACACTTATTGGCTTATGAAATGAGCCAAATTAGAATTATTAAATTATACAATTTATATAAAACTCCATTCGACTTGTAAACACAATTTATATATTTTGAAATATATATATATATTAATATACGAAATATTTTAACTATAAAAAGATATCATAAAAATAAATTTAGAAATTGACATAACTTGATATTGTACGTTAAATTATAAAATTATTTTTATTATAAACTAGATCTAATATGTCATATGAATCCACATCAGTTTCGCAAGAGCTTTAAAACCACAATATTGATGCGTAGAACAATTAGTAATTATGCCTTTTAAGCAAATATAAAAGAGTTGACATGACATTATATTAATGGTAAAATCTTAGTAAAAGAGGCATATTTGTAATTTTTTAGTGACTCGAAACTGTAATTTGTTAACTTTTATTGTTTAATTTGAGATCAAATACTTGCACTGAAAACTTGACCAATTCATCAAAAGATAAAAAAGATAAAAAGGAAAAGAAAAAAAGAAGAAGTCAAATTTCGACAGTATATGCAAAGTCACCGAAATAAATCTGGCCATCACGTGTAAAGTGAAACGAGCAAAAAACTTTCTAACTTTATATCCAATACATGTGACTTCGATTCGAGTTAAGGTTGAAAATTTGGAAGAGTTAATTCAAGCTTGGTTCAAGAGGTTCTATTTAATTTATTAACTTTTCCTTTTCCTTATGGTCTACTTCTTCTAGTAGATCTTCTGAAAGCACCACTTCTTCCCATACGAGTAAGTCATATTTTCTTTCGATAAATAGATCCAACACGTGCAATATTTAACATCAAGAAATGTTTTAACTATAAAATTTCTTTACAAAGATAAACTTACAAATTGATATAATATATATGTCAAATTATAAAGTTATTTTTATTATAAAATAAATATAATGAATCACATTAATTTGTGTGTTTATTTTTATAAAATCTTTTTTTAACTGTAACACTTTTCTTTAACGTCAGTTATAATATTTACAAATTCGGAACCTATTATGTGATGGATGGTATTAATTGAACTTACCATATACGTTTATATTGTAAATTTTTTAGCAGTAAAATTTGGTTTTCGACCAGATCAAAGTAAAAGTTAAAATTCATGGTAACCCAATTTATTCCCTAGTTTTTTAGTGGAAAAAAACACCACTTTTTCGTAAGAGCTTTAAAATCAAAATAGTTGTATCCATTTACATGTAGTTAAGAAAAAGGGCAATGACAATGTTCTTATAACTTATGAGCTCATACATTTTGTGAGGAATAAAAAAAGGGGTAAGAAAGGTTTTATATTTCTTAAGTTAGATATGAATAAAGCTTATGATAGAGTAGAGTGAGATCTTTTAGAAAAGATTATGTCTGCTCTTGGTTTTGCTCCCAATCTAATAAGACTCATTATGAAGTGTGTGAAAACTGTGACTTTCTCGGTGCTTGTGAATGGGATTCCAAAAGGTCCTATCATTCCTAGTAGAGGCTTGAGTCAATGAGATCATTTATTTCCTTATTTGTTTCTATTGTGCATTGAGGGCCTGATCAGTTTATTGAAGAATAATGTTGGTAATGAATAGGGGTGTAAAAAAAAATCGGTGAACCGGTAAACCGGACCAGATCGGATCAGATCGAACCGGTGGATTTGGTCTGGTATCGAGTTTGGTTCGATCCTGTACCAGTTTTATTTTTCTTAAAACCAGTTAAAATCAATCCGGTTCCAGTTTTTCTTTTTTTAAAATCGGACCGGTTTATATATATTATAATTTTTTATATTGTATATAATTCTTATATATAATATATAATTATATATAAAATAATTTTATATTATATGATAAATTACTAATTAATATAATATTAAATTTTAAAATCTTATATCACTAGAGTTTATAATACAATTATAATATATGTTATAATGTACTACAATATATTATCACTATAGTATTATATATTATAATATACTATTATATATATTATATAATATATAATATAGCAAATTAAAACCGAAAAACCAGATTAGAATCGGTAAAACCGGAAGTACTAGCTTAGGGGGGTAACCGGTGCGGAATCGGTTCTTGAAAATGCAAAACCAGTGCATACCGGTTTGGTCCCAAATTTTGTTCAAAACCGGACCAAACCGGACTGGTAACACCCCTAGTAATGAAGTTGTGGAAGGCATTAGAATTTGTAGAGGTGCTCATCGAGAGAATCATCTCTTGTTTGTTGATGATAGTGTCATTTTTTGTAAAGTTAATGTAGCTATTAATGTTAAAATTCAATTACTTCTGAATAAGTATAAGAAGGCTTTAAGGCAAATAATTACTTGAGAGAAAACCTCCACGGTTTTTAGTAGAAATGTGAAGGAGGACTTGAAAGCAAAGATCATGTCTCTATGGGGTGGGAATCATACTCAGCAATATGAAAAGTATTTGGGCCTACCTCCTATGGTGGGTAGGTCTAAGCATCAAACTTTTTCAGGTATTAAGCAGAAACTTTGGTAGAAACTTCAATTTTGGAAGGGTAATCTACTGTCTCAAGGTGGTAGGGAAGTTCTTATTAAAGCAATAGCTATGTCTATTCCAACATATGCAATGAGTTGTTTCAAGTTACCTGCTTCTTTATGTCATAAGTTGGAGAGGATGATGACTCAATTTTGGTGAGGGAAGAGATCAGAGGAGAACAAAATACACTGGGTCAATTGGGATAAAATGTGTGTATTGAAGTATAGATGAAGTTTAGGCTTTAAAAACTTAAAGCTCTTCAATATGGCCCTTTTAGCTAAATAAGGCTGGAGAATTCTGCAGAATGAAGAGTCCTTACTGCATAAAGTGTATAAGTCCAGATGTTTTCCTAATACAACTTTATTTGAGGCTAAAGTGGGTTACAATTCCTCTTATGCTTGGAAAGGTATCTGAGAAGTTTTAAATTTCCTGAAACAAGGTTGTATGTGGAGAGTGGGTAATGAGAAGTCAATAAAAGTGCAAGACTCGTGGATCCCTAGTCTGAATGTTAAGCAACTTCTTGAGCAGAATCATGTGGAAAAATGACATTTAACAATGGATTCCTTGATTGATGATTCTACATAGTGGCGGACTGTGGAAAGGGTAAAAGCTCTATTCAATCCAAGCATAGCAGCAGAGATTTTGAAGATCAGAGTTTGCCTCAGCTCAAATGATAAATGGTATTGGTCTCAGGAAAAGAATGATATTTATACTAGAGTTTTAAATATCATGCCGTACCGGCCGGTATTTACCGTGTTGGGGTAGTGACCAGTATAGGGAATCTATGTGTTTCGTACTGGGTCAAATACTGGTATTACTGGTATGTTTCGGTCAATACTAGTCGGTTTCGATGTACAGGCCAAAATTAGTGAATTTTTATTTTCAATATATTTTTGTAAATTTCACTCTAATTCTCACATTTAAAGACTATTTTCTTAACTTTTTTTAATCTCATTTTCTTGAAGACTGAAAATCAAATCCCTACTCCACTTTTCGTGATGAAGATGAGTGATTATTTTTTTTAATAGTTGGATTGAGAACTTAGAAGTATTATTTAGTTTTATAAATATGTGTTTTAACTTTTTAAGACTTGCATTGATGTTATTTTGAAATATAATTTTGAAATATAATTAAATTTATCTATATATAGACTATCTCGAAACAGTATCAGTATAGAAATATTTCATTCTAGTGCCTTAACCGAAACGATATTCAAAACTTTGAGTTAGAAGTGTTTACAACTTTTTCCAGAACTTATCAACTCGGGAGGTGGGCGAAAGTTCTATGGAGAGAAGAAACAAATCTTTTTGGAAAAGTTTGGGGTAGCTGAAATTACCTAATAAAATGAAGACATATGCTTGGAGGACTTGTAGAGATAGGTTGCCAACTTTTCATAATTTAGAAACGAATCATGTTATGGTGGAAGATATATGTGTGTTCTGTTTACAGCAAGTAGAGGACCCTGCACATGCTTTGTTTCGTTGTACTGAAATAAGACAACATTGGACAGTTTATCTCCTTGAGCTGCAAAATACTCGACATGGTTTATCTTTCTAGGATTTGGCAAATGTTGAGAAGGATACAGAATTTGAGGAAGCTTTTTCCGCTTTTGTCTTAATAGCTTGGGGTTCATGGTTTCGAAGGAATAAATTTATTTATGAGCATGTCTCTCATGATCCTAGAAATGTGATTGAGTATATGCATTTTCTTTGCAGAAAGAATATAAAGAGGTGTAGGTTTTTGATGCTGAGAGTAAGGAGGCAAGACAGGTATGCTGCTGGAACGCTCCTCCATCTGGTTTTTTGAAGCTAAATGTGGATGGGGCAATGTTCTTTGATCAACAAAAAGCTGGTGTGTGGGTGATTCTTAGAGATGATAAAGGGGAGGTGCTTGTAGCTTGCAGTAAACTGGAGACTGATATGATATCCCCAAAATTTATTGAAGCTATAGCAAGGTTAAGAGGGTTGCAGTTTTGTGCTCAATGGTGTACCAAAGCTGATTTTGGAAAATGATTGCTTAATGTTGGTTAATCAACTACTCTATTCGTCTGAAAATTTCTTTACTCTAGGAGTTATAATGTAAGACATTCAGAGATTATTGAATGGTTTTCAAGAGGCTAAAGTATCCCATGTTAACAGATTGGGGAATGAAGCTACTCACAAATTGGCTAAGCATGCTTGTAATGTGTTAGATACTAAAATGTGGTGGGATTATATACCTTCTTTTGTTTCTCAAGCTATCTGACTTGAGAACATTTTGTAAGAGCATTAGTATTGGTTTCATAAAATTCATCTTCAAAATTTGATGAGAAGTACATGTTTTCCATAAATTCAAAACCTCCTTATCCATAACTCCATATTGGATTAACCATTAGATTCATCAAAATAATAATATAATATTATTTTTTTAATAATAATTTTTATTTATTTATTTCATATTTTACAATTACACTAACCATATGTACATTAATAATTTAATTTGATACTTAAATTATTGATACTAACTAGAGGGTCATTCATATTGTTAAGACTAGAAAAGGGTCATTATAGGAAATGTAAAAAATATATTTTGTAATAAAATAATAGGAATAAAGAATGAATAGTAAGTCTTCAAATGTAGAAATGAAAGTGAAGATACTTGAGCATAAAGCTTGAGCTTTGATGGTATGCCGAATCCAATGTCAGCATTTTAACTTCCAAATCATCAAATTTTGATGAAACCTGCTTTTTGATGAGATCAATGCTTGTGCTATAAGGTTTTATTCATGATATTGATATTTCCTATGAAAAAATAAAAAATAAAAAAAGAAGAAGAAGAAGGGCACATCTAGTGGTGAGTCGAGTCTATGAGAAAACAAAGGTGCAAAAGAAAAAAGAAAACAAGATTTGTATGAAATTAAATTATTTAGGCAGACTGAAAAAGAAAAAAAAAAACAAGATTTTGGTATGAAATTAAATTATTTATTAGGCCATAGAGACAAATAAATATTTATAGAAAAGGAAAGGAGCAAAATGCACTGTTTATGGCAACAAGTACCAAGTACTACAAACCTAATGCTTCAATTAATAAGGAAGAGAGATTTGTGGTGGCCGGCTGTGTGTACTCTGTACGTGCTTTGACGACCCAAACCTCGCATCAATGCCACCAACTGCCAGTCTGCAATTCATTAAAATTGGCGGTCGCACAACTGGTGCTCGTGTTATTCGTGTGTACACACAAGTCTGCGTCATGTTCGGATATCCAGTAACTACGCGCACACTCAAAATTGCAATACCTTAAAAGAAGAAACGTTAAATATAAGAAAAATGCTATTCTTACTATTGAGTTTTATCGTTAATTTTTATGGCTCTGATTTTTTAAATTTTTTTTATTTTTTATTTTTACTTAATGATTAAGTAAGTATTTTTTAATAATATTATGAATTTTTTTATTTTTTTAAAAATATTTAAATGTATTAAAAAAATAGATGTAAAAAAATATATAAAAAAAAAACACTACAATTTACACTATCGGTAGAGGGAGCGGTGGCTCCCAGCGGTGGGAGTAGCACCGCTCTAAATATAATGATGGATAGTTGTATTGTGTATTTTTTTTTTAAAAAAGAGTAAAATTTTATTATTAAAATCTTAATTTTATCTTTTTTTTTTTAAATGTAGATTTCATATTCATTCATTTTTTTTAAATAAATATACGACGTTTACGCACTTTATGACTATAAATATCATTCATCTATATTAAAGAAATGGAAAATGCCGGATATCCAATCATTTTTACAATCTTTTATATAATTATGTTTTAAATAAGCGGTATTTTTGTAAAGTAACTTATAAAAATAATATCTCTTTATATAAATACATTCATTTTAAAACATAGTTATATAAAAGGTTGTAAAAAGGATTGCATATGAATTATTACGATATAAAACTACCATTTAACTAGTTAAACTCAAAGTATGTATGATAAATGATTTAATATAATATCATAAGACAAATGTTTTAGTCATAAAGAGATTCTATAAAAGTAAACTCATAAAATGACGTAACTTGACGTGGTACATTAAATTGTAAACCTATTTTTATTGGTTTGTGAGTTTACTTTTGTAGTATCTCTTTGTGGCTGTAACACTTTTAGTATCGTAATAGTAATTTTAAAATTAAAAGCTTGGTTTTAGAAAAATGTTACTCTCATCAACAGTTGGGTCCCGATTGGGTCTGGACAATTTTTTTTTTACTTAGTGATTAAAGAAGTATTTTTTAGTGCTGTTGTGAATATTTTTTTAATGATTAAGGATATAAAAAAATGAATGAAAAAAATAAAAATAAAAAACCTTTTTGCCTTTATTGGAACCTATCTTATGCTATTCTTGATTTTACTCTAAGAGGTTGAATATTAAAATAACCCGGTTGAAGCGTAATGAATATATGTCTATAGAGAAATGATATTTGCAGTCATAGAATGTATAAGCGATGCAGAATCTATGACTGCATCTAGCATTAATATTTATTTTGTCATTTTTCAAGAGTCAATAACTATTCATAGCTATTACCTTGATACTAAAGAAGAATTCGACCTAATGCTTTATTCTATCCTAGTTGATCCCAATTTGATATTAGAAGTATATTAATTTTTACCCACTAATAGAATACTTTTGTATACGAGTAATGTTAGAAATAATTATGGGTTTTGTAAGCATTGTGAATTTTTTTTGAAAAAGAATGAGATTTACTATTAAAAAAATTAATTTTTCATGTGGGTTCTATATTTATTCATTTTTTAATTTTTTCAAAAAAAGTGCATAGTGCTTGTGTACTCAATAGTTGCAAATATCATTTCTGTAATTTAAAATAGACACTCAAAAGTCAAGAGACACATGACTTGGAAGAAGACTCTGTCACTTAGAACAAGAAAATTAAATAATTAAATCAACTATTTCCCATCAATTATATTTTTGGGCATAATAGAGATTTAACACATGGGTAATGCTACACATAATATATTTTCATAACACATTTGATAATAATATTGTAAGATAAAGATATTTTTATAAAATGATATTATACTTTTATAAGTGTTTGACAAAAATTTTGTAAAGATTATTGTGCGTAAATTATTTTCCTAAACACATTTCAAAGAAATAAATTTTTTCTCGAGAAACCGATAAATATATATTATCGGGCCCAAATCATTATTTAAAATGTAAAATATAAAATATAAAATATAAAAGCGTCACGCAGCGGGCCCCAAGGAGTGGGAGAGGGTGGCCATTCCTTTCGGCGATCTAGATCAGGATTCAGGTCCCTGAAGGGGTGGCCAACCCCATGGGCTTGACGTTAAGGCCACCCAAAGTGGTGTCCTTGGGTGGCCACCGGCCTGTTGACGCCTATTTTTATAATAAATTTTATGTTTTTGACTCTTTAATATTTATTCTATTAATGTATCATATTGATTGTGTATTTTTTAATGTTTTATAGACAGGGTATAAAGATGAAACGTGTCTTCTTTTAATTAGTTATGGCCGGTGTTGCATAGATATGCCACATCAGCATTTTTTGTTATTAAACTAATTAACAGAGTTTGAAAAAATCAAAAATCGGTTGTTTGGAAAATATAATTCATCTCAACTCATTTTATCTCAAAATTTTTCATAATTTTCTTTTCAAAGAGGACATGTTTTCATCTAATTTCCAAAGAGGACTCATTTCATAATTTTCTTTTTAAACACAAATATTTTTGAATTTTAAATCTTCAACAGTTTCATCTATACTTTACATAATTATTATAACTATTTTAAACTTTCAAACAAAATACAAAAAATAATTTTAACTTTTTGAAATTCTAAAATAAAAATTATATTAAAAAATTATATATATTCTAACAATATTTTAATTTTATAATATTTTTTATTCAACTTTTTTTTCTCTCATAAATCTCAAAACACAATAAAATCTTAACTCAAACAGTTTTACAACTATTCACAAATTATTTTATTATTATTTACAAAATTCTCATCTCATATGTATAATGTTTTTTTTGCTTTCATCTCATCCCATCTCATCTGATCAATATCCAAACACCACAAATTAACACAAATACTTTTCAATTTTAAATATTCAACTTTTTTATATAATCATTACCTAATTATTATAACTTTTTCAAACTTTCAAATAAAATATAAAAAATAATTCAATTTTTTTAAATTTAAAAAAAATAAATATTAAAAAAATATTTTACTTTATAATATTTTTATTTAATTTTTTTTCTCTCATTTTTTAAAATCTCATAAAATATTTTAATTTGTCTAATTTTAATTTAAATATTTAAATATTATTTATAAATTATTTCAATTTATCTTATCTCAACTCACTGTATAAATTAAAAATAAATAACTAGAAGGAAAATTGCGCAATAAATAGTAGAAGGTCCAGTTCTATCTATATTGCCAACCGTATTGGGAACACGTGGATATATGGTATTGAGTAAAGTAGGACAATCATGCCATAAAAGGCCTTACCGCTTTACCTCTAACAGACTAACATGCACACCGTACCATGATATAATACATGCAACCTTCGGTCCTTCTCTTTAAACTAGCAATATAATTTACTTCCGAACACATGATATAATTTCTACTCGAAGAGAAGGTGTCATGCACATAATATGTACTGGGGTGGACGCAACTTAATCCACAGATGGGCTGCCTATTTGTGCACGTTAGAAGGGAAAGGGGGTCGTCACGTCACTGACACAACCCAACCTACACAGATAACAGGGGATTACACCGCATTAAATAACCAAGGATGGCATGGCGGGAGACTCACCTTTTATAGGGATTCAAGTAGTGGGCACACCTTCCTACCTGCCACAGGGGTAGGACCCATCGAAGAGCGTACTGCATTTAATGTGGCAGCATGGCATTCGGAGTAGCAGGTAATTAATAACTTGTTGTAGGCCTAGGACCTCCTTGGACAAAGTGTGGGGGCCACACCAACTAGGGTATAAAAACCCACGCCTAGGTGAGAATCGGGATTTTTTTTTCCTTCTTCTTGGGAATTTCCACCTTCTTTTTGGGAAGAAGTTGACTTAGACATCAGAGGTATTTCGCACCATTATGAGCCCTCACCCTTACATGTCTTGTAGGAGCATCGGTGCTGGATGAAAAGTTGTACGGGAGTGAAACATGCTATTAACAGTGGCATCATCTGTGGGATATGTCATTTTAGATTAACATGACATTCGCATACCGGAAACAACACGCTCCCAAACTACCCGTGGATAAGAAGAATCCTTGAAATGGAAGCGAGGTTCACTGAAATGGAAGATGTTATGAGGAAGTTGACAGCAGAAGTAGTCAAGCTTCGAGATGAGAACGAGGCCTTGAGAAAGGGGAATGGCAAGCCGACTGAAGATGTTGAACTGAGTCAAAATGATATGCCGAGTCACGGAGTGTAGCAGGAATGGACATGATCGAGGAAGAAATGACGCATATGCACCATGAGTTGCGTGACCTTATGGATAAGTATGAAGAGATTGCCAATAAAATGGGCGCATCGTCCTCAGTCGATCAGTTACTCACTACTACCGACTTACCATATAGCACGGAGGTAATGACAGCACCTCTCCTACCCAAATTCAAAGTCCCTCAAATAGAGATGTATGATGGGTCTAAGGACTCCCTCAAGCACTTGGAGACTTGTAAGACTCACATGAACCTCCACAGGTTCTTTGGGGAGATAGCCTGTCGGGCATTTCCTCTAATACTAAAGGGGGCCGCGAGGGGATGGTTTGAAGCACTACTGTTGGACTCTATCGACGGCTTTGGAGAACTGCCCCGTTTATTTTTAATGCATTTTATGGCAAGTAGGAAGAGAAGACGACCATCGGCGTATCTCTTCACTGTCAAATAGTTGGAAGATGAAAGTTTGAAGGCGTATCTGTCACAATTAAACAACGAGTAGATGACGACGGACGATCAAGACGAGAAAATCACTTTGGCGACTCTCTAAGGAGGCATATGGCCGCGCAACCTATTCATGACGGAACTGACGAGGAAATTGCGCAAGATATGGTAGAAGGTACAGTTCTAACTATTGCCAAACTTATAATTGGGCAACACCTGAATATATAGTATTGAATAACGTCAAGAAGACAGGGCCGGCTCAAAGGGTAGGTAACTAAGGCCATCGCCTAAGGCCCCCCACCTTGAGTAGGCCCCAAAGAAAAAAAGATATTATGACCCTAAAAATAAACTATAGAAAACATTTTGGTTAGCATAAAAGATGGGGAATTTTTCACCTAAAATAAAAATCAATCTTAAATGGTAAAATTTGATAAAAATAAAAATAAAAAATCAGTCAATATAGAAGTTTTGTTTTAAAAAAATCTTACTCAAAATGTATAAAATTTTTAGACAATAGTGAAATTGGAATAGAAGTAGCAAAATCATGATGATATATTACTCTTCAATATTTTATAAAATATGATATTTATTTTGATATCGATGGCCTTATTTGTTTTCATAATAAAGTATTAAAAGAAGTATATATATGGATAAAAGATAATACTCTATTTATAAAAAAATTAGATTCTCTTTCAAATTGTTATAGTACTTATAGATATTATGAATCAAAATAATATTAATATTTATTTTACATTTCAGAAATTTTCAATAAAACTTTATTATTTAATATTTAAATATTATTATCATTTTTAAATTAAAATGTCACGTACTTAATAGTCGTCTTAGGCTACAAAATATATTGAGCCGCCCCGAGAAGATAAGGACCAATCAATAATCATGCCACAAAAGGCCTTACTACCTTACCTCTAGCTAACATGCACAACGTACCATGCATGATATATGCAACCATCTATCTTCAAACTAACACTATATATAATTTACTAATTCCGAACACATATATATAGTTTCTAGTCGAACTGAAGGTGTCATATTATATATAATATATACCTTGTTATTTTAGCTAATACTCGTCATTTTTTTTCCTACGAGACATGAAACGGTGATTCACCACCTGATGCGGCCAACATGATACCATTCGAATGCAGCAGTTTACGATCCAGACATTGATCGATCACTACTGCCTGACATTAACAATTTTTTCACCATATCATGCATCTCGCCGTGTTTTATTTAATTAATACGGCCTGTAAAAACACTGCCAACCTGCATCCAGACGGAATTAATTGATTGTTCTAAATTCGTTTTAACTTGGGTAGATTTTTTTTAACTCGATCGAGATAATTTGTAATGTCAAATCGTGAGAAATGTTTCATGCTTATAATTTAATCCTTAAAATTTTCCTAATCTTTGTTGTATGATCGATTAATTACTATTACAACCCAGCTAGCTAGTAACTTTGCAAGTCAAATCATGTTTGGCTGTGCATGATGTCTGCCTTGCAATTATATTAATGCAACAAACGTTTCCTCGCCTTAGACCAACTCAACTGGCAAGCATCATATATGAACATCTAGTGGGCATGGTTTGTGTTCCTCATCGCTAGCTTTCTCACCTTCTTCATAGCTGAAATTGAACCCTCGATGAGAAACAATAATTGCCTTATATTTGCATTTATGAGTTGTGACCTGCGACTCAACGCTCAAGAAATAATAGAGTTTTTGTCGCCAACGTGTCTGCAACTTCAGTTGGAGTAAGGTGTCTGACGAGTGGAAGATGATCATGAAATATATAAAGGTCAAATATCGGTGGAATTAGCAGTGGTTGCTGCTGAGTAGTGCATGGAGTGGGGGCTAAGTAGGGTATCTGCTACGTACTGCTAGCTAGCTGCTTTGTTTTTCTTCCTGGAATCGTAACAACCGGCCATGCAAATTGCAATGGTAAACACGCAACAGTTGTACGTACGTAGGCCTAAGCAAATAATTAAACAATATTGATGTGGATATCCTTCTAAGTTAAGTTCTCCTATTAAAAAACTAATTAGGATAAATCATGATATATTAAAGGCCTGTGACTGGGTTAGTGGCCAATCGTTTGAAATCTATACGAATTAAAGGATTTTTTTACAATATTTTTATTTAATTAAGTACGTACTTTCTATGATTTGAAGAGAGATATATACAATATAAACTCTTTAATATTACAATGCTTAAAAGGTCGACACGACGTATAGATCATAGTATTAATACTATGTAGTATGTATGTTAATCACTACAAGAAAAATAAACTAGTTATTTCTAACGAAATAATTATTTTCAGTTAAAATAGTCTATTTTTATTGTAAATAGTCATTTTTGTCGTAAAATAATGATCACAAATGTCCGTTTTTTTTTGTAACGAATGTATTTGTTTCTCTCCGAATTGAATAAAGTATTTACAGCAAAAAGTGCAAGGAATCTCCAGTCTCTGTTTTATTTATAGCCATCTCATGTTAAGTTATGGTAGAGGCTAGAGCTATTAAGAAGGCTGGTGCACGATTATGTATGGTACTAGAAAAAACTGCACATTATTAGACAAACGATTTATTTTAGATGGCTAAGAAATGTAGGAGAATTTGGTGGAAGAAACGTACGTACTCATGTTGCTGAAATTACAGGGATTTCGCGGGATCTGATGCTGAAATGGAAGTCCTTTGTGAAACAGAGCTTGGTTTGACGTTTGGCAGTTGAGTGGATTGGAAACTCGAATGTTTGGCTGCGCATGTCTGTGTATGCCTCTATATATTACGTCTAAATCACTCGGACCAATTTGGTACTACACTTCATATATGGGACCATATCCCATAACGTCTCAGTCATATTTCATTTTCAAAGCATGCGAATCCAAGTGAAACGTCCTTTCTCTCCCTATCTCTCTAGCTTTTTGCTATATTTCTTTATAATTAATTATAAGCTTTGGGATGATTTTTCTATAGGGTATAGATCACCGTCTCTTTGTTCAATTTGTTCTCATGACGAATCTATTCCGTTCTCCACTAGGCATAGTATTATTTTGTGCGCATGATCTTCATCATGGGATACCAAGTGGGTTATGACCTCATGATCTTCAATTCTATCCATTTTTTGAGCTTCCTGTTCCTTGTAGAGAAGCTTGAATTGTTTCTTCTTTTGTATGGGATGTTTACAGCTAATTGACAAGAAGCTGGCACCTCTATCTCATCATGTATTGATGACTCTTCCATTCCACAGCCCTTGGATCAAGGACATACTTTCCCATTTTGCTTCCAACTTCTTATAGATCCATATATAATTCGATCTCATGCACACTAGCAATTAGCATCAACATAAAGTAAACAATATATCAGTATCAAGAAACCAACCCAGAACCCAAAAAATTGCTACTCACTAGGGAAAAAGCAGGGACTTGTATGTATGCCGACAAGAAGCAAGGCACAACTCTCACGTTGAAAGAGGTTCTAGAAAGGATACTCTAGTGAGACTTGATACACGTACGATTTGATTATACGTTTTTCATGTAATTTAATTCCCTATCGTAGAGTCGTAGCCAAGCAAAAAATTATACTATTTTTCTTTGAGAGCATAAAATGAAAAAAAATAAGACAAAAAAAAAAAAAAAAAAAAAGCTTAATAACTTACAAAGCATTAACCAAATCTGAGATGGAGAGAGAAGGGTAGGGCCATTTCATGTCCCAATTAATATTTGAGCAGTGCATGTGTCTCAATCACATTTTCATGGATAAATCTCCATAAACCCTTCCAACCAAGTTCTTGTCATCTACTTGTGAGAATTTATTAGGGTAATCAGAAACTTTGTACGTACCAAGGGAGCAACCCTTTCTTAATTACATGATTTTAAGTAGTCCATTTGTCTTTCCAATATATATATATATATATATATATATATATAGGCAGGTAGGTTGCCCCACAAAATAAAAGAACAACCTTAAGTTGCATGTTCATCAGAAGGTAACCACGTGGTGATGAATAGGCTTTCTAATTAATTCTGATGAATGCCATTATTGTTGTCTCGCAAGTCATGTATGCCATCTATCACAATTGTCCAACACAATAAATTATCAATGTGAACGGCCCCTACCTTCATGAGCCAGCAGACGGTTTTGTCAAAATTATGTACATGTCTATTTTTTAGTCATACATGATAAACCTATTAGATGGGCCCCATATTCACCCGGCCCATCTATCTGCCCCCGCCTAGTAGCAGGAGAGTAGTTGGGCACTTTTTTTTTTTTTTTTTTTAATAAGAGTGGTTGGGCACTTATATAAACAAAAGAAGGCGGGAGGTACCTACCCGTTCAGATTTTCACCCACATCCATTAGTATCGGTATATAAAAATGAGGCGAGAAAAGCTTCAAATCGGATTTGGTGTAAAGTTATACTTTGCACCATCCAATAGAAAACCGACACATAAGAGAATACAAATAATTTATCGTGGGTATGAGTTAAGAATCCATTTCCCCTATTTCTATTTTTCATCTTCCTGAAGCTTCAAATATCGGTTTCTCTCTCTAACCTCGTGAACTCTATAGATCCAAGCTCTCTCTCTCTCTCTCATCTTGTGAACTCGGAAGATCCAGTACCCTTCTCACCTTATCATCTAATGCATCCCCTTTAGGATCTCCAGTACCCTCCCCACCCATGCTCTTCTTCTTTTTCAAAGTTTTACATGGCTTCGAGCCGAGCAGCGGTGTAACCATCTTCGTCCCCCTGGCCAAGTCCAAGCTTGGATTCTGACTTCCCTTGGGTCCTTGGAGAAACATTCACCGAGCTTAAATCCGACGCCTTTATTTCATAAAAAATGGGATCGCATTGCTTTTGAAGGCAAAGAAAGCTAAGATGGCTGAAACCCTTTAAAGCGCCGCCTTCTATGACCTTCTCAAAAGCGGATTTTACGTGGTTTAGGAACCAAAGGCGCTCCAATTGCTCCAAATCCTCGTTGAACATAGCAAAATACACAAATGGGTCCTTGATAAGGAACGTGTAGGTTCGGCTCCTAATGCTAATAGAGAAAAAGGTGTGGTAAGGTGGGGTTTTCTCAATGCATTTTAGGGTTAAGGGCATGAGATCAGGTTCTCTGGTGAATTGGGTGAGAATCGTGGTTTCTTTGGCAAAGTAGGCATAAAGGATGAGGTTTGGATCGGAAATCATTTGATGGGTCTTCACGGAAGAAACTCGACGCTTATGGCATGGAATCGAGTGGCAGAATGGGATATGGGAATGGAATTGGAAGGAATTCGGGGGAAATTGGCATTGAAAACTGAGTTGCTTCTTCTTCTTATTGGGAATTCCCTCAATTGAAATCGGATTGATTTCAGAGAAACCAAACTTTCTCTCTAAGATCCAGTATCCTCTCCCCCTTGAACTCGTCAATTTTTCTCTTCTCAATAGGTCGCGAACTTGATTTGATTCTCAATTTGGATTGCCCAACCTGGTACTCAAACTCGGTCAATTTTTGTGTAATTAACTCCCATCCCAAATCAAGGACCTCCCATGTTCTTGTATACTGCCGCGGAATTCCATGAATATGATTTCTATGCATGAATATGTAGGTACAAGGAAATGTTCAAAATTTATATTCTACTTATTACGGTTGAAGCTAGAACTAGCAATATAACCTGTTAATAAAATAAAGAACCAAACAGCCTTTGTTGTGTACCAAGATGAGAGAAAAATGTAATAAATTCACTATAGCATTAACATGCCTCTCTTGCAATGGCTGCACTGTAGCATTAACATTATCACAGCTACATTAACATGTCAAAATATGTCAAACATTTCAGAATATGTCAAACATCCAAGAATGTGTCAAACATTTCAAATGTGTCAAAATGGCTTCTCAAAATGTGTCAAAATGGCATGTCAAAATGTGTCATAATTAAGCAACTCTAGCAAAAGCATTTCATCCAAAGTTTGGACATGAATTAATGATTCTGTGATGTGTAAAAATTCCACGAAGCACCAAAGTCTTGATCATGTGACATGGCCGGATCTTGAGACATGTCAAATGCAATTGTGTAACTCTCCGGCATATTCCTACAAAAAAAAAAGGTTCATATTAAAAGATGATTAAATAAAAAATGAGAATATAAAATAACTAAATTAACCAAGTGGCATAGTATTTAGACATGTCAAATGCAGTTGTGTAACTTTCCGACATATTCCTACAAAAAAAAAAAGGTTTATATTAAAAGATGAATAAATAAAAAATGAGAAATATAAAATAACTAAATTAACCAAGTGGCATAGTATTCAAACATGTCAAATGCAGTTGTGTAACTTTCCGGCATATTCCTACAAAAAAAAAAGGTTCATATTAAAAGATGAATAAATAAAAAATGAGAAATAAAAAATAACTAAATTAACCAAGTGGCAAAGTATTCAAACATGTTAAATGCAGTTGAGATAGAGCTCGGATTTGAAGATATGTCAAATATAGTTGAGCTTGGTTCTCCCATATTCCTACAAAAAATATATATATATAAATTGTATTAAAGCTATATTTAAAAAATGTAATTAATTATTCAACATAATTATCACATTATAAGTACCTATTTGATATACAATTGGTTCTAACATGCCCCTCTTGTTTACAAATGCTATGTCGTCGCTTCTTGGTTGGACCATTTTCCTTTGGGTTCTTTTGGCGTAACGATTTGGGCTTCCTTTAGGCACAATATGTGGAGGATCTTGTAATGAAAAATTTGAGACTAGTTGCCTATTGGCCGGTTGTCCCTCCTCAACATTCTCGTCATCAGCATTCATTAAAAGAAGTTCTTGCTAGATATTCTCTATGCCCTTAGAGACATGCTCATATCTCTGGATAGACTGCGACCCCATTTCAGCAACTTCATAAAACTGCCTCATCAAACGATGTTTCATGACTAATGCAATTGGGACCGTGTCCACTGGCCTCCCATCGCCACATATACCATGTCTTACGCGACTCTTTGCGTTGATCGTCCATCTCTCTAAGACATACGATTGCAATATGATGTTCAGCATTGACTTTTTTTCCAAAATATGTAGATTGTGGCGGCATAAAATTCCAATAAATTCAAATTTACAATATGTACAAGAAACATTGAGCTTTTCCCTCCCAATTGTTACTTCATATGCCGGATTTTCTTTCCCATCAGGTGTCACCAAATATATTTTCTTCCCATCTTCCTCACATGCTTTAGAGGCCTTGTATTGTTGGCTACAAAATAGCTCTTCTTGGAATTTCAAAAATGACTTTCTTGTGTAGATCTTGGCTACTTCCTCTTCCACTTTGAAACAAGTTCTCATAAATGGTTTTGTAATTTTTGTCTTCACGTTTTTCTCTTTCTCACTGAGATAACCGGCGTTCAGTGCTTTTTCATATTGATGGATAAAATCACGAACCATCGTACTTGAAAGAACAAAGTCTTTAAAAAACTTGTTAATACTCTCACTTCGCTGAGTTGTGGACATTCCAGCACAAAATATGTCTCTCAAGTAAGCTGGCACCCACTTTGCCCTCTTGGCATAAATACCTTACAACCAACTATTGTCTTTCAATTTGTACTTTAATATGATTTCAGTCCACTTCAACTCAAACTCTTCAATTGTGAGTGTTTCATGAATACAATGGTGAAAATCTACTTGAAATTGTGTATACTTATTATAGACATGAGCTAGATGTTCAGGAACTTTCTGTAATATATGCCATAAACACAATTTGTGAGTAGTATTAGGTAATACCTTCGCGATGGCATTAGCCATTCCCTTGTCATCATCAATGATTATTGTAGATGGAGCACGACCAAGCATTGCCTCTAGCCATATTTTCAGCAACCATGTATTAGACTCGGCTGTCTCATTTATGAGTAAGGCACATCCAAACATCACAGATTGATGGTGATGATTAACTCCAGTGAACGGAACAAAAGGCATGTATCGATTAGTGAGTTATGTGGCATCAAATGTCACAACGTCCCCAAAATACTGATATGCGGCCCGTAATCTAGCATATGCCCAAAAACAATTTCTCATTGATCCATTTTCATCGACTTTGATTGAATACACAAAATCTGGATTATTATGTTCGCTTTTCAAAAAGTAAGTATACAGGGTTTGTGCGTCTCCCTCTCCCAGAAACTGTCTTATTCGATTTCCCAAATAATTTTGAACGTCTTTATTAATGTAACCAATATTATAGTCACCACAAGACTTCTTACTCAAGACGGAAATTATTTTTCGTGTTGGTATCCCCGACTCGTTTAGTATGTCTATTAAATTTTTTTGTACTCGAGTCACCCGTCTATGCCCACAAAGAAAACTTGTACTCCAAGATGTCAGTAGTTCATGATTATGCTGGAGTACAAATTTGGACACAACCCAATTTTCTCCATCCTTTCTTACTGTCATCATCGCCTTACACCCAATTTTTGTTTCTGCAGCCTTGGGCTTATTCTATCTTTTGATTTCCAATTTTGGCGACGGAACCTTTCCCTTGAACAAAAATATTCTATCCCAATTAGTGATCTGTATTCCTTTGACAATCGGGTATGGTTTGTTCGAATGCTAAAACTAGTTCGTCTAGAGAAGGCTTTATAGCAAATATGTGCATCTTCTATATCGTCAAATTGTAGCCCCACATACGGCTCCACATATGAAGATGACGAGATATTTGGTTCATTGGGGACGTTCATATCTTCTTCAACCTCAACATCTAAATCTTCAACCATTTCAACTTCATCGGCACTAGAATTAGGAGAATCTAATACCTCAACATCATCCCTGGAAATACTCATATTTCAAATTTTGAATTCACCTAATATCATGAAAAATGTGCTATTTAGAGAATAAAAATCGCATGCACAAAAAAGGATTAATAATTTAATAGAATAGTACCAAAAAATAAGATTGGTTACAAACATCACTAATTAAAATGGTTATAGTTGCATAAAAATGATTGCACTACTAGGAACATATTTTTTGGTAACTAATCATTATTATAAAGGAAACAAACATGGGAAATTTTTGTGGTTCTGTACCTAAACAGTAATCTAAACATCATTATCACAACGCACTTCTTCAACCTAAACATATTTTATTTAATCATGCAAATAATTTAAAAAGTATCTAAAAAGTTGTGGTTCTAGAAGCTTTTGGTGGGCTGTTATGTTGCAGTACAAGTTATTTATAATAAAAAAAAAAAGTTTTCTTTTTTTTTCGTGTTAGTGGATATGGCTTTAACAACGATCCAAAAAAGTCATGGCTATATTTTTGTATATTTTTATGGAGGTTTTAATGTAGTGGTGAAGTAGTGAAAGGTGAAAATAAATTATTTTACAATGCTTACCGTGCTTATTNCCGGCCTGTGTACCGGTCCGTACCGGCCGATATTTAGGCTTTTTTTTTTTCATATTTTCAAATTACAAGTTCATTTTTTACCCCTAATTCAGACTAGACTATTTATAATTTATAAATCTATGTATTTATATATAATTTATTTATATATAGATTATTATTTTGAAATATAATTTATATATATAATTTATTTATATACCGAAATGTTATCCCAAAACGGTACACGAAACGGTACCGGTATCGAAATATTTCGTTCTAGTGGCTCGACCGGTACGGCATCCGGTACGGTATTCAAAATATTGATATAAATTGGGTCCATGTTGAAAAGAGAATACCTTACTTTTGGCCTGAGGTGAGCGAGAGCGATACTACCAGAGAAGTCTAAGAATCAGATCTGGTTTATTAGCTTCGAAGGAGAGAGATAGATGAAAAGTAAAAAGTGAAAACACTGAACAACCAAGAGGGGAAAGAAAGGCATCGGTCATACCAAAATTCTAGAAATTGACTACAATCATGCCTATTCCACTTTTAATAGAATCCTTAGGTGTCACCTTTTAATTGGAAGGTGTAAAATGTGTAATGACACTGTGTCCTGCTGCTAGCCACTCTCAAAAGAGGCTGGACACATACGGATCCCACAAAGGGATCCACGCACTGATATCAGTATATAATGCCACGTTAGTTGTTTTTTTTTCCCCCAGAAACTTACCTGAGTTGTGATGTCTCAGTTATGCACTACATCCCATCCCGTTTAGTCCCAGCCAACTGTCTTGTTCAGCTTTTTCCCAGCCCCTGCATCCCATTTCACAAGTTTTCTTTTCCGCTTGTGCATTTGAGCGTCCTTCTGCCGCCGGTAAGTCACTCTATCTCTCTTTTTTTCTTGGTTTTTTCACTTCCATTCTATGGTTTCCCATTTCATTTACTTACCATTTATTCTCTTATTTTTCTGTTGGTAGGTGTCACCGGCGTCGTCCCTAACGTTGTTGCTGGAAGTTACAGTCCCCAATGTTGGAGCCCTCCTCGCCGGCAAGTATACACGAGATGCTCGTTCTCTCTGTTTGTCAAACACACACACACACACACTTTCTCTCTCTCATGTCTTTTTGGTGTATATCGACAAATAAACAATCAACATTTTTACACATTCTCTTTATCGTATCCCAATTATTTGATTTTTTTTCAAAGTTACTAAGATCATTTTTATGTTTCTCAATTTTCAAAGCTTGAAGAGGTTTTCTCGAGGGATGGAATCTCCTTTTTAGCTAGTTGTCAAAATCTTGTCTCAAAACCTTGGGTTATTGATGACTAGACACTTTCAGATTGAAATGGGGCAAGAAACCTTGGAAGAAGGGAACTTGTTAGGCCTAATTTAATGTGCCCACTAGCTCCTTTGGTTGTCATGACAGGCTATCATTTTTTTTGTGATAATTCTGGTGCAGATGTTATTTTGAGTATTTTTCCATTTGCAAGAAAATTACTACGATGTGGGACTCAAGTTAGTTTTTAGCATGGACTCTTCTAATTTGCATTTTGGGATCTATATGTGAAACACATTGCCTTCATTTTTACTTGCACCCATTGTCCCTGTCGTGCTTAGCCCATGCATGAATTGGCAAGCATATGATAATAAGCGATTTTTTTCAAAATTTTCCAACACAATAAATTATCAATGTGAATGGGTTCTACCTCCATGAGCTAGCAAGCAGTTTTTTCAAAATCATGTACATGTTCATTTTTGAGTCATACATGATAAACCTGCTAGGTGGGCCCCTATATCTACCCCCGGCCCATCTGTTTGCACCCACCTAGTACCAGAAGAGTGGTTGGGTACTTATATATATATATAAAGGCGGGAGGATACCCACCCATTCAAATTCTCACCCATCCGTCTAGTATTAGTATATAAAAAAACTCTATTTTTCTCGCACTACCCTCACATTTTTTTCAAGTGCCTCTTGCTTCCCTTTCTCTCTAATCCAACAAAATTCGCTTCTCCTATTCTTCTCTTCTTTATCCCTCCCTCCTTATTTTCTTCTTCATCTCTCCCTCCTTTTTGTAATTTTATTTTCCATGACCCACGGTCACAACATGACCAATGAGTAGATCCACAACCATGCTATGGCGATGGGTGGGCCAGATTCTATTTTTTGCATGTTGTTTATATATTGCATTGGATTTGTGTTTGTTTTTATTGGATCTATGTATTGTGGTGGCCTCCACCATTTGGTGATATTGAATGCACTCGGACTATGAGAGATTTAGATTGGTGAAATTGGTCAAGAGGACCAAATCAAATAGAATAGCTCAACGCATAAACCCAAAGCAGACGAAGTAAAGTTGTGAGATCCTACTATATGTGTCATGACACAGATTATATATATATTGTAAATGTAAATTTCATTTTAGTCCAAGTTGTAAATTCCATTTTAGTCCTTTCTGTTTAGTTACTTTCTGTTATAGTTTAGTCACTTTCTGTTTTCAGTCTTTTTACTATGAGTTAGTTAACTCATTGTATATAAATAGATGATAACTTGATGTACAGTAACACATTGAATAAAATCAGAAGTATTCTGCTTCTTTCTTCTTCTTCGATCTCTACTTTCTTGATTGAAGTTGCATCCTGGTACTAGAGCAATAATCTTAGAGTTTTGCTTCGGCTTCACTACAAGACTCGTTTTCCCCTGCAAGAATGGCTAGCTCCTCTGCTTCGGTGATTGCAGAGGATTCTTCTATTCCATTTCATCTCCGAAATGGAGATTCTCCTGGTTCGATTTTGGTTTCTAGTCTCCTTGTGGGAGACAACTACAATAGTTGGTGTAGATCAATGGAAATGGCTTTAAAGGCCAAGAACAAGATAGGCTTCATCAATGGTTCGATTTCTCATCCAGTTGAAACAGATCCTTCGTACTCTAGATGGAATTGGTGTAACAGTAGGATTTTATCATGGATTCTCAATTTAGTGTCAAGAGATATTGGAGAAACCATTGTCTATTTGAAAACTGGTAAGGATATGTGGGATGAGTTGTGAAGCATCAATTTTCTCAAAGCAATGGATCACGGATTTTTCAGTTGCAAAAAGAGCTGTCTTCTTTAACTCAAGATCAAACCTCGGTGAGTGTCTATTATCGAAAATTCAAGTGTTTGTGGGATGAGCTTATGAATTACAATTAAATGCCTAGTTGTACATGTGGGGCATATAAAAATTGTAGTTGTGGTGCTGCTCGTATATTTCTTGAATATCAGCAATGTCAACATGTAATCATGTTTCTAATGGGGTTGAATGAGGAATTTGCTCATTTTAGGGGTCATATTTTGTTGATAGAACCCTTACCATCAATTACCAAAGTTTTTTCTTGGGTGATTCAAGAAGAGAAACAAAGGGAGGTTGGTTCTATGGGAAGAGTAGGTTTTCAACCTAATGTAGCCTTCATGAACAAAAGAGTTGAAAAAGTGTTGTGTACTCACTGTGGAATGACCAATCACACAGTAGACAAGTACTACAAGTTACATGGATATCCTCCAAGCTTTAAACAAGAGGGAAAAGTTTTATCAGCAAACCAAGTTATGACTCAACCCTCGAGTACACCCTTTGATCAGCATTGCATGTCTTTCTCTCAAGAAGAGTATCAGCAACTATTGGCATTAATTCAACCACAATCAACTGAACCATCCAAAACCAGTCATTAGGCAGCTAATGTACTATCCACATCAAATCCTTTGCCTTCCTTTTCAGGTAAACAGTTTGTCATTCAAGTATTTCATCTATGAAAAATGAGAATTTAACATCTGCTTCCAGCACTTGGATCATAGATACAGGTGCTATAGACCACATTATCCATTCTATTAACCTTTTTACCACAATTACACAAGTTCTTAATACATTTGTTAAATTGTCAAATGGAGAAAATGTTACAGTAACACATCTTGGTACTGTCCATTTATCAGAAGGCCTAGTTTTGAAAGATGTTTTATGTGTTCCTAATTTTGCATATAATATTCTTTCAGTAACTAAGCTTAAATTTTATCAGAATTGTTGCTTTGTTTTTATACCTAAGATTTGCTATATATAGGGCCTTACCCCATGGAAGATGATTGGGAAGGGTAGAAAAGCAGCTGGTCTCTACTTCTTGCAACAACCATCAGTCAGTACAGCTGTTAATTCCATTTTTTCATCTAGTGTAAATTCCATTTCAGATTCTACTTACCATTTGTGGCATAGTAGACTAGGTCATCCATCATCTTCAAGATTGTTAGTTCTTTCAAGATCAATTCCAAATTTTTCTTCAAATAAACTTGTACATGAGCATCATTGTACAATTTGCCCTTTGGCAAAATAGAAACAATTATCATTTCCAGTTCATTCTTACAAACCTAGTTCATCCTTTCATTTGATTTACTGTGATATATGGGGTCCTTTTTCAATACCTACTCATGATGGTTTCAAGTATTTCCTAACAATTGTTGATGATCATTCTAGATCAACTTGGGTATACTTAATGAAATCTAAATGTGAAGTTAAACACATCCTTACAATTTTTTACAATCTGGTTTATACACAGTTTCAACAGAAAATAAAATGTATAAGAACAGATAATGGTTCAGAATTTTTAATGAGAGAGTTTTTCAATTCAAAAGGGATTATACATCAAACTTCTTGTGTTGAGACTCCTAAACAAAATTCAATTGTTGAGAAGAAACATCAACATCTTTTGAATGTTACAAGAGCTTTAAAATTTTAATCAAATGTTCCATTAAATTTTTGAGGAGAATGTGTTTTAACAGCAACTCACATCATTAATCACATTCCATCTCACATTCTCAACAACAAATTACCACAACAGATTCTTTATGGTGATATTCCTTCTTACAGTCATTTTAAAGTTTTTGGTTGTCTATGTTATGCTTCTACCCTAAGCAATAACAGATCAAAATTTTCTCCTAGAGCTAGAAAATGTATATTTGTTGGTTATCCTTTTGAAACAAAAGGATACAAGTTATATGATCTAGACTGTCACAATTTTTTTGTTTCTCGAGATGTTATTTTCCATGAGCATATATTTCCTTTTCAGACTAAAGTTCATTCACGGCAGACTTGCTTACCATCTAAGTTTGTATTGCCTCATCCAGTTACAGATCATATATCACGTTCTTCCAACATTCCAAATAATAATTTGTTGTCAAGTGATTCCAACACCAATTCAGATTCTATTTCTATACCAGAATCCTTAAGTCATTTAAGTCAAAATCCACACATTCATTCACTACAAGATATGACCCAATTCCCTCATCTTAGAAAATCCACCAGACAGCACAAAACTCCTTCTTATTTGCAAGATTATCACTACAATTTAGCATCTTCAGCAGCTTTTAGCTCTACCACATCATCTCTTGGCTCAATTGAACAACTTCAGGTAATAAATACAACATTTCTGAATTTTTATCATACAAGCATTTGTCTCTTTCTCATAAAGCTTTTAGCATTGTTATCTCATCTAAAAAAGAACCTGATTTTTATCATCAAGCTGTTAAGCATCCTCATTGGAGAGATGCTATGTCCATTGAGTTCGCTGCCTTAGAATCAAATAATACCTGGACTCTCACTGACCTTCCACCAGATAAAACTTTCATTGGTTCTAAGTGGTTCTATAAAACTAAGTTTAATGCTGATGGCTCGATTGAGAGGTATAAGGCAAGATTAGTTGCCAAAGGTTATACTCAAAGGGATTGGCTTGATTACTTAGAAACGTTTTTCCCTAGTTGCAAAAATGGTGACAATGAGGTGTTTTCTATCTCTAGCAGCAATTCATAACTAGCATCTAGTGCATTTGGATGTAAACAAGATATTCCTTTATGGTGACTTAGATGAAACAGTCTATATGAAACCACCACCTGAGTATCTTAGAAAGGGGGACACTAGAGTTTGCAAATTGCAGAAATCCTTGTATGGATTGAAACAAGCTTCTAGGCAGTGGAACTCAAAGTTCACTGCAGCCTTGGTTGATTTGGGATTTGTACAATCCAAATCAGATTATTCATTGTTTACTAAGCAAACAGATGATTGTTTTGTGGCTCTTTTGGTGTATGTAGATGACATACTATTGGCTAGCAGTAACACTTCTGTTGTTCAGACTATCAAAGAGTCTCTAAGTGCACACTTTAAACTAAAAAATTTAGGTCCTGTCAAGTATTTCTTAGGGATGGAAATAGCTCGATCCAAAAAGGTCATTTCCATCTGCCAAAAGAAATATGTGCTGGAGTTAATTTATGATGCTTGTTTATTGGCTTCTAAGCCAATTAATTTCCCTATGGATTCCCATTGCAAACTTTCCAAGTCTGATGGGAAATTACTTGAAGACACAACTGCCTACAGAAAACTTATAGGCAGGTTGTTGTACTTTACTCACACTAGGCCAGACATCACTTACTTAATTCATTACTTGAGTCAATTTTTAGAATCTCCTAGAATTCCTCATGTACAAACTGCTCTCAGAATACTCAGATATGTAAAGATGGCACCAGGCCAAAGTATTTTTTTTTCCAGCATCATCTAAAGTTCACTTGAAAGCCTTTGCTGATTCGGATTGGGGAAGTTGTCCTGACACAAGAAGGTTTATTTCTGGCTACTGTGTGTTTCTTGGTGAATCACTGATTTCTTGGAAATCCAAGAAGCAAACTACTGTATCAAGATCCTCTGCAGAAGCTGAGTATCGATCTATGGCCGATGCAGTTTGTGAATTAACTTGGTTAAAGTCTTTGCTTAATGACTTTCATCAGTCTCATTCTCAACCATCTTTGTTATTTTGTAACAACCAAGCTGCACTCCGTATTGTATCCAATCTCGTTTTTCATGAGAGAACAAAACATATTAAATTGGATTGTCACCTTATTAGAGAAAAAATTCAAGCTAGATTGCTCAGAACACTACATGTTTCATCTTCTCTTCAGCTAGTAGATTTGTTAACTAAGCCTCTTGGTTCTAATGTTTTTCATTCTTTGTTGTCCAAGATGAATGTTCATAATATATATCATTCATCTTGAAGGGGACTATTGTAAATGTAAATTTCATTTTAGTACTTTCTATTTAGTTACTTTATGTTATAGTTTAGTTACTTTCTTTTTTCAATCTTTTTACTATGAGTTAGTTAACTCATTGTATATAAATAGATGGTAACTTGATGTACAGTAACACATTGAATAAAATCAGAAGTATTTTGCTTCTTTCTTCTTCTTCGATCTCTACTTTCTTGATTGAAGTTGCATCAATATATACACTGAGATAAATAAATAAATAACTAAACTAATAAATTTTATTCATGAGGTACTCGCTTGAGATATGAGCATAGTTGTGTCTTTACTCCCAGTGAGGCTAGCATTACTACTCACTTTGTTGCTCGCCAAGATGGAGGGCATTAGTCCTCCTCAGTAGCTCGTTGGGATGATAAGCATACTACTCTTTATGTTACTTGCTGAGGAAGTGAGCACTATTGTTCTTTGGTGTTACTCACCAAGGGGCAAACAACTAAACCTTATAATGCTCATTTGAGGCGAGCATATTACCCCAGGTAAATACTCACCTATGGTACTCTCCATATCACTTGGCGAGGTGGTGAGCACTATCATTCACTTACGTTGCTCACTATGTGGAAAGCAACTGAGACTTGCAATGCTTGCCTATTGTGTAATCCTTACTGCTGGCCAAAATGACGAACACCACTATTTGCTACATTGCTCGCCATGTGGTGAGCAATTGGCTTCATAATGCTCGCCTAATATACAAATCACATCCTTTCTCAGCTGGCGAGCAATGTCTTTCTACGTTGCTTGCCAAGTCGCAAGTACTTACATCCGTATTGCTTTCCTTATAATGAGAAATTTACATAGATTATGTAACAACATAATAAGCATAAATCCTATAACAAAAGTAGATTGTTCAGAGATTTTAACATAAAGGATTACATAACAAAATATTTCCCATTCCCAACATTTGTAGAACATTTCTAACCTTCCTATCCCATTTAGATCCCTTTCTTCAAGAGATAAATCCTCTATAGGGAAGTTCAGATATTCAGGTCGAGGGATAGGTATTGTTAAGGGAGGGACAACGGGAGGTTGATATAATTTCCCTATTGGAAGGTTGGAAAGAAACCAGGAGTTCCCCCACACATCTTGCCATTGAGTCATTGACCATTTGATATCCTGGGACGTATACCTTTCCAAGAGTAAACTCTCATAAGGTAGCTGAATATGTTTATCCACTAGAATGGTGACCATTGTAGTTGTAAAGTTTTCAACGGTCGTTCTACTGTAAATTCAAACTAAAAACAATAATGAAGTAAAGGGATAAGTTCAAAAACTCAATAAGTGAAGTCAATGCCAGTGATATGAACAAATAAGTAGATTATCACGAACATATTATAATAAGAAATTATTGAACAAATATATATAATTTAATCCAAACGAAGTGTTATCGAAGATTGCAACAATTATTCATCCAAGATTATTGAAAATAATAGAGCTATATAACCCACATTTATCAACAAGCTCATTCTTTTATTTTTAATTGTCCTATTCAAAATTCACACATTTATGGTTACTCACTATTTACAAGCTTTGTTTATTAACTATCTTTTTAGAATATTCAAAGATTTACAAACATAATCTATAATAACATTTTTATTTATTTATAAGAAATCGTCCATTCATTTCATTAGAGAAAATGATTGCAGACATTGATCAAGCCAAATGGCTTGAGAAATAAAATCTGGAATATAATCCTACTACATGTGAATATTCTCAACTCTCCAAGCATTATGGGCAAGTAGATGAGCAGCCTTATTTCCTTACCTATAAACATGATTAAAGGATCAATAAACAAAAAAATGCCTAAGCCTTTGAACTTCTGTAAACAGTGCACCTAACAAAGAATCACCCATATTATCATTTTGAAGAGATTGAATAAGAAGCAAACAATCACTCTCGAAAATAATATGTGAGATGCCCATAGTAGAACATAGTTGCCCGAAATATTGCCAATAACTCAATCACTTCTGGATGCTCCACTTCACTTTCTGCCCTTCATGCAGCTCTAAGCACTTTGCCATTTGCATCTCTAAGAATAGCTCCCACCCCTGCTCTCTGCATATCTTCAAACATAGCCCCATCCGTGTTTAGCTTTAACACTGAAACAGGAGGTGGATGCCAACTGAAGTGAGATCTCAACTGCACAGTAGTTTTAACCTTAACTGCTTTAAAACTCTGCATAAGGCCTATAGCATGATTAATCACAGATTTTGGACTCAGCCACACTTCTTCAAATTCCACCTTATTTCTTCTGTACCGAAAGGCCCAAGCTAAACTGAAAAATAAATCCAATTTATCGGCTTTGTTGTCTTCATCTAGCTTCAAAGCTATGTCAACTTTTAAGGTAGTGTTGCTAGGCAGAAAAGAAAAATGCTCTTTCCATTCCTCCTTAATCCGAGGGCAACTAAGCAAAGCATGATGCATATCTTCTTGTGACAATGCACAAAGGCTACACAAGCCATAAGTTAAAAATCTTTTTCTTTAGCAACTTTTCCTTAGTTGGCAAACCTTCTCTACACACTCGCAAAGCAAAGACTTTAAAATCTTGTTAAGGACCTGCATTTTCCATAATACTTTCCACAATCTCTTTTGCCTGCTCATATTTGAAGATTCAACATTACAACCCCTTCCCTGAGAGCAAATAAAATGATAGCAGCTCTTTACTAAAAACTGCCCAGACCTCTCATAGCTCGAAATCCTTTTGTCTACTGCATTACCTGGACAGAGACAACTTTAAAATCTCTGCAACAATTCTTGGATTAAAGAGAGATCTAATCTTTTGTAAATTCCACCATCCAGTTGTTTCATCAATAATAGTAGCAACAACAACATCGCTGTTCTGCCTAACAAAACTGTCTTCCTACATTAATAATCTGTGATCTGGTAGCCATTGATCTGTCCATAAGTGAGTTGACTTTCCATCCCCAATGCGCCATCTGCAACCTTCCTTCACCCACTTCTTAGCCTCCCATATACTTCTCCAAGTATAAGATGGACAATAACCCAAATTTGCATCAAAGAAGCTAGATTTTGAAAAGTACCTAGCTTTAAGCAACTTGTGAAGAACTGAGTCATCATCCTGCAATAACCTCCAACCTTGAGCAATGTTGAAATTTCTGAGATCCTTAAATCCCATACCCCTTCTTGTTTTTGGTTCACACATTTTAGCCCAACTAGCCCAATGGATTCTTCTCTCATCATGTCTTTGCCCCCACCAGAATTTTGTTATTAAACTCTCCAACTCAGAACTTAAACCTGATGGTAGAAGGAAACAACTCATAGACAAAGATGGGATAGACAAAGCCACTGCTTTCAACAACACTTCCTTTCCACCCTGTGATAGTAATTTTTCTTTTCAATCTTGAAGCTTCTTCCACACCCTTTTTTTAATAGATTGGAAAGCTCTGGACTTAGATCTACCAACTAAAGGAGGTAACCGGAGATATTTTTCATATTGTTGAATCTCACTATTACTCCATAATAGTTTAATCTCCTCCTTTAACCCCCTTTCTACATTACTACTAACATCACATAACAATTATTATTTTCGCATTCAGTCCTGAATTCAAAACAAAGTCAACAACAGATGATTAGTTAGAACCAACATAATATAGCATATAAGAAATAAATAGTCCATAGGCTTGTTCATAGGGCTGGCACAAATCCCACTTACCTTGACCAATACAAGTTTTATCAGTTGTTTGGGTAGCTTTATTTTTTCCTTTCTTTTTCTTTTCCTCTCTTGCAACCCGCGTTCACTAGGATATCACTTTCTTTCTTTCTATTACTTTTCACTTTTCATATAAACCTCTTAACCCTGATTTTTTTTTTCTTTCTTTTCTCTTTTCACTAAGTTACTATGGTGCCCCTGCCCTCTGTGCCCCTCCCCTCTATTTATAATAATAGGGATTCTTAAAGTCAAAGTGACAATCAAATTTGGTTAAAGGTTAAAACCCATGTTATCCTTGTGCCTATTATGACACCCTAGATCTAGGTGAAATCTTGCACCACAATTTCAGTTATTTCCTTCAAACATCACATGATTTCAGTCATAACCTTATCCTCACTTTTCTGAGCAAGTTGCCGGAATGGTATTTCTTAGTAAGTTGCTCAGATGCTTAGCACCTCTGTGTGAGTGTGTCAAGTGATATGCTTAGTCATCCTGAGCAAAGAAGCTGAGCAATGTACTGAGTAACACATCAAGAAACATTCCGAGCAAGTAATCCAAATAGTATATAGAGCAACCTTTTGCGCAAGTATTCTGAGTGACATACTGAGCAAGCATTTCAAGTAACACAAAGAGCAACATTTCGAGAAAGTAATCCAAGTAGTATACTGAGTAACCTTCTACACAAGTTGATGGACACTAAGGTGGACCAAGTTTTAAAAATCTTTTGCAAGTTTCATATGGGCCAATCACAAGATCGAGAGTTAAGAAGTGCAAGGAAGTAATGCAAGAATTGGTGCAATCCACTTGGGACGAGTCTAGCAAAAGCTGAATATTCAAGATGGGCTTGAGAGAAGGAGATCCAGTGATCATCTACGTGATACAAGCTATGGAAGGGTGTAACATAAATTAGGGCCTATTATTATGTTTATTTGATTGAATACTTTGGACTTGTTTAGTTCATTAAATGAGCTTATTTTATTAGTTATAGGAATTAGTATAAAATAATTGAGCTTGAGGATTATTGGCCCACATATGTTTTATTTTGTTGAGCTAGGATTTCAATAAATTATTGTAGCCGTGACACTATTCATTTAGGGATTTTTTGGAAGAAAGTGCTTTATTTTTACTAGGATTTTAATTAGGTTTTGATTTAAATACTCTTTGTAGTATTATTTTAATTAGTTTATAAAATTTGATAAATTTATTCATTGTGAGTTGAGTTTATCTCCTCTTGTCCTTGAATGAACTTCTGAACTTATCAAAGGCAAAATCACAATCTTGTGGCGTTCTTCCTTATAATTTAGGCTATTGAGACAGATTTTTCAACAGATCTAAATTTTTATATAATCTAAGTTATTGAAACGAATTCTTCAACAGGTCTAAATTTTCTATTAGCTTGATTTTAGCTTTCTTGAGTGAATTTTCAAATTGATTGTGGGTTTAAGGGATTCCATTCCCACTGGTTCATATCACAAATACTTCAAGCAACGTCATACAGAGGAACGTTCTGAGCAAGTATTCCTAGCAAGCATTTCGAGCAATATGCTCAATCATTCCAAGCAGTTGTGCCAAGCACATGCTCAGTCATTCCGAGCAATTGTGCTAAGCAATATGCTCAGTCATTCCGAGCAAGTGTGCTTGGAACCTCCTTAAATCTCACTGCTTTGTCTTTCTAAGCCATCATGCTCGAAATTTCTGACCTTATTCCGTGCCCAAGATCAGACTTCCGACGTGGCGCATTATGTATGCAAAATAAAATGTTAATTTATAAAAATTAAAAATAATAAATTAATTATTATAAACCTTAACTTCAAAACTTGAATTAATTTAGTAATTAATATGCCGGGTATTACAATATGATTCGAAACCCGCAACCAAAACAACTACATCAGAGCCCTAAAAAAATACAACAAAACCTGCAAAAATAAGAGTTGATGGTGTCCATTTAGTCGTCGACAACGCGGTGGCACCGGAGAAGTAAAGGAAATAGAAGATAAGAAGAAAGGGGTGTCATGCGGTAGAAAATAAAAATATCCAGAAAAAGAAGAAGAAGAGAATTAAAAGTTGAAAGAATTACTTAGCATGCATTTATTTTTCATTTTCTATTTTATTTTGACCAACAACGATAATAAAATATGACTATGTGATTCAAGTTCTTGAAGATATAGGGGCGAGTACTTCATTATTTATGTCATAGGTAACATTAATCTTTATAGCCATGAATGCAATGGTGTTTGTAACTTTTTAATTATGAACTTGTTAGCTTGGTTTTTTGTTCTTGGACGCTATTTTCTTTTAGATATCATTTTGTTTAATGAAGTTTTATCCTACTATTTGATCAAGAAACTTTATTTCATTATTTTTTTTTAATTTTTACTTATTGAGATTAAAAAAAAAACAAATATATTTTTAAAAACCTTACATAATTCAGATAAAATATATGGATATTTTGGGAAAAAAAAAATGATTCCTCTAGGATTCTTAGGCATAAACCAAACTTGAGAATATTATATTATATGAAATCTCATCACTTTCCCAGTTATTTCCAAACTTGAGATTAGTCACTTTATAAGGAATTTAAATTTCCATGCAGTCCTAAAAATGCAAAGGGATGTTAAATTTCGAGAACCAAACATAACGTATTAAGATGATTTGTAAATAGTAATGAAATTTATGAATTAAAATTTATAAATAATAATAAATAGTAGGGAGAGTCAACCTCAATCTAAACCCGCCCTAAAAATCTCATTTCAAATTATAACTTTAATCTATATTCAGCCGCCCTACATTATGTAAGACTACCAGGGAAAGAAAAAAGCTATCAAATCTTTCTATCCCACTGTTTATGTCGCCTATCAGACTTGAATTTTTAAATTTTTTATTCATATGGACTAAATGAGTTCATCTACTCATTACCACTAAAACACATATTTATTACAAATAAATAAAATATAAAAAATAAATATATGATATAAAAATGATGAGTATAATTTTTTCAGTCAGATGACCATCTATCTGACTTGGTCTCGGCTCAAAAAAACATGTCATATATTAACCTGGCGGCCCAGCCAATCCAAAACCCACCAAAACTTTGGATGCATCTAGCCGCGCGCCCAAGCTGGGTGACATACACACAGTGCAAGGCCCCACCATTTATGTTAAAGGTTGCAGGTCTTCTTTTTGTATTGGAAAATGAAACTGGTTCACTCGGTGAACGAAGTATATATGATCCCAAACTGAAAGTGAGTCAAAATGTGTTTGCAACTGCTCAGTTCAGCACCACTGCAACCATGGAAGTTATAGTTTTGGGTTAGTTGAACCATGTCTGTTTTGTAAGCATACACTCACAGGTTTTTGTTCCTGCTGTTGGAGCTGAGTTTTCAGTTGTCTAAGTACACGAGCAGGGCCTTGTAGCAATTTATGCAAGCAGTCGGCTTATTTCCTTTCCTTGTTCATTTGTAAATGGGCTGAAGGCCTAGTGTATTTTAACCAACTTTTGTTAAAGTTTTTGAACTAATCTTATTGATGAATCACTAGTGAGAGACCACAGCTTTTGCAAGAAAGACACCTTTTAGCTGCTGAAGCTTAAGTCCAAATACATCATTCATAATACTTACTTACTGTACTGTCCACACTTGATTTATTGGTGATTTTGAACAGACAAACCTATAATTACAAAAGGCTAGAACCCCCTTCCCCTCCAAACAAGAAAAATAAGAAGAAGAAGAAGAATTTAAAAAGAAAATAAGGGTTCCCAATTTCCTGACTGTCTAATCATGTTAAAAATGGTAAAACCTTATAGACTAGAGGAATCCCAGCTAGCATCAACAGCACCGATGATCTTGTCATGTAGTTTGGGTCCAGCAGATGCAATTACACCTCGATCAAGGCCTTCTAGGTAAATGCCCTTTGAAAAGTCAAGTGGGTGCCCTCTTGCATCAGTTACCATGCCTCCGGCCTCTTGTATGATAACGACTCCAGCAGCATGATCCCATATTTTCTCCTTGTAGCCAGCCCTTGCAAACTTCATAAAAATCTCAGCATCCCCACGGGCGATAGCAGCATACTTGACCATACTGTATACTCGTAGTGGTTGCTTCCTGCAGGTGAAGTCATGATACAGCTTGAGCTCTCTCACATGGAAAAAATTGTTCAATTTTATAATAACATCATTTCCTGATCTCTGCTTTTGAATCTAAGAAAGCAGGGTCACGGTCATCATTTTCTGCTTCTCTGACTGTTTTAACATGAGCTTTTAGCTCCATTGTACTCCGATGACCAAGTTTCATTTTTCATTATATTTATAGGAGCTTACTTAGAAATGTTCTTCTTGCCCAATTGGAGCATGTGTTGATTAATTTTTTTTTAGTAGGCCAAGAAAATTTAATGCGGCTGATCATTTCCCTGAGATTTAGAATTGAAACGTATAAATTTGGTCAAGATAATGGAATGAAAACATATGCACCTAAGCCCCATGGTGTGAGCTAGTCCTGCTGTGAAGGAGTGGCTTGAATTTGCTTTCTCGACTGGTTCACAAAAGGTTGCTAATGCTGGATCATCAATGGAAGACACTCGCACTGGCCTTGCAAAGTTTGGCCACACTAACTTCTGATTTGACTGGAGCAGTGGTTGCATCCAAGCCTTGCCACAACCTTTCATAGCATAAGTCACAAAACCTTTGTCCCAAGACTCAGATGTTGGTGGAGTCAACTTAGTGATAATTCTACGATAACGGTGATGATAACTTAACCATTCCTTTCTCATCGGGTAATTTGGACACCCAAGAACTCCAAGCACAACTTCTCCATCCTCTATCAGTGCTAGAGCTATAGCATATTGATCCCCACGGACGAAACCCAATGTGCCATCAACAGGGTCAAGTGTCCAGAATCTTCCAGTAGGACCCCCAGATGAGTTGCAGTGACTGATGGCTTCAAGCACCTCCGAGGTCCCGAGGGCCTTATCTGGACCTTTAAGTCCAAAACGAGATGCTTCAGCTAGACATTCATTCACATTGTTCACCACAGCTACTAATAGTTCAGATGCATCAGCCCTGGAGAGTTTCTGAACATCTTCTTCAGCAACAATGGACAGATTTTTTCTTCCAAAATACTCGGATAGTAACCAGCTGACTGTAGCTTGGACACTCCAATCTGATGAGTTCACGCCATGATTAACATAATCAGCTAACTTGAAATGCAATAAACTCATCATATCGATACTGCAACTGAGAGAAATGAAATTTTCCTTGTTGAGGATCAACTAGCACCCACATCATGCAAAGAAAAATTTTGGTCGACCGAACGATCAGGCTAGTACTATAGTGTTCTTATTCCTAAGCAATTCAAGATCAAGTTTGAACTGTTGTGTATTGAACAACTAAAGCCCCAATCAAAAAAGGGTGACATAAAAAGAGTCGAGAGAAGAATAGGAAACCAGTGGAGGCCCACCCAAAGTAATTACTCCTAGACATGTACTGTTAGGGATACTTTTAATAAGATAAGTTATATTGGTTGTCGAGCAAAGATAGACAAGAGCATTATCGAGGTACACAAGGAGTGTATGTCTGACACAACTAATGCGAGAAGGAAAAGAGATCGACAAGATCCGGGAGGCTGAAGGAAGACATATCATCTTCCACGTATGGTTATCAAACTGACCTTTCCAACATGCTAATAAATTAGCCACCCTTCTAGCGTAGCTAGGCATCACCCAAACTAGATCAACCTCATAATGGAGCATATGATAATGCACAGATCACATTGATTTGCACATACAATACCACTCGGTCGCCATAACATATCTCTTCCAGAGGTTATCCAAGATTAGGAACTTCCCTAGTGCAACCATCCACACAAAGAAAACAGCTCTCAAGGGAGCCTTGCTCCAGAAAAATGGTCTTCCATAGAAAACTAATGCTGTCATGTGGGATTAATGCCTTGTAGAATAATTCAACATCAAAAACCCATCTATCATATATGCCCCAATGCATCCTGTCTTCTTTCACCCTGTCTCAATCCCAAAGAATACAGCCCAGCATATGAAGCACTTGGCTTACATTTGATACAAATAAACCAAGAATTTGCTTTCAACTAGCATAAAAGAGCTTCTAGACTTCCCGAAAAAGAGGGCAAAAAGGGCGAAGGAAACTGGGCATACCCTTCCCCTTAGAAAGAAAGGCAAGTGAATGCTTTACTAAGCAGTGCATGGAAAATATTAAAGATGCAAGAAAGAAAGAATAAAAGTAACATGCACCGGGAATGGGAATAAGAATCCAATCTCAGGTAGAGATGATGTACCATGATTTTCTATGGTGCAAGGAAACAAATCTTGCTGTAAGGGATTCTGTCTGTAAAAGAAAATCTTGCTTGTCTAAGTAGGCGACAAAAACACTATCAGTCATGGACTCGTGCAGAGAGCAGACCAAAAAAAACGGAAGAAAAAATCATTGCAACTGGACTTAGGCTGGAAGATAAAAAGATGAGGTCATCAGTTTCACTTCTTAGATTGGTCTAGAGTATGAACAGTGCCTTTTAGTAGTTCTGCAATATAAAAAATTCTATTTATCATCTCCAAATACCCCACACCACACTTTTTTTATTTTTATCTTTTATTTTTAATTTTTTTCTCTTACTAAATGTGTAGTATATAGATGATGAGTTGAAGAATTCAATAAGTTTAAAAAGAATAAAACCGAAAAAAATAAAATTTAAAAAAAAAAAGTGTGGTGTGTGATGTGTGAGAATGATGAGTAGCAAAGCTCAAGATTCTAATTTTAACTACTATGTATGAGTTGATTACTTTTAATACGTTAGTTGGGTGCTACTGAAAGTGATTCCATAAATAAAATATGCATCCCACTATTTGATAGTTGCACTTTATGCTTTCTAATAAATATTTTCTTACTTTATAAAAAAAACTACTCCATATGTAGAGTAAAGACTATAGAACCAATTATTGATTCATAATAATGCAGTTTACTCAAGAAAAAAACCATAATTTTGTTGCAAATAGTTGAAAATTTGAGACCTAAAGTCCCTGGCTGGTGCAAGAGCTGATCCAAACAAACTTAAGTGCCCTTTTTATTGCTCTATCAGTGCTCATTGTCAGTTGCTAGCTCTATGAGCAAATCCTAAGAAGACAATTAAGCCTTAGACGTTTATTAACATAAAACTTCCTAAAAACTATCTCGAGAAGTTTCTCGTTGCAAGTGGTTCAAAGAGTATTTCATTTATGTAAATGCTAATTTTTTTCTTGTTAGTTTCTGAAATGGTTCTTCGTATCTTTGAAAGCAGTCACAACCAACCGGCAAGGAAAATTACAATCTGCCAAATAGTCAAAATATGGCTTCATAGCTCGGACAAGACAATACTGCATCTAATGACCCCCCATCTGCTACTTTTGCACTGCTGGTGTTATTGCAGAAAGAGTATAAGTTCACAACTTCGTAAAAAGATTCTCTGCTTTTAAGAAAACACAATTATCCTATAAGAGGGTGCCTCACCCTCCATTTTCATCCTGCAATTAACAGGCAAGTAATGTTCCATTACCATGTCTGAGCAGGAAAAAGTTATCTTTACTGTAACAGAAAAATGAGCTGCTATGTTCATACTTTCCAGCCTTCACACCCATTTGTTAACTTTCCTTCCCAATCATCTGCTACCGACAAATGATTATTAATAATCTTATGAAACAATGTCATAGAATAAGTAGAGAATAGGAATTAGCCAATCTTTACCATATATGTAACCCATCTCGCACAAATGGGCTTTTTTTAATAATCTAAAATACCGTCCAAAGATATAGCCAAAAGCGACCAAAACCAATGAAAACTAACATCAACAAGATTTCAATTCAGAAAAATTTATGTCGAAAAAGTAAGAAATAGCAGAATTACCCGCAACAGTGACAGGAGAATTGTCATCCTTGGATTTTATCTGATCGTTGCTTTTAGAAATCAAACTTTCTTGTACTCTCTGGCAGAGAGAACATGCCATCTGTACAGCTCTGACAGCAACATCCAGTTCTTGGTAATATTTTTCTGGTTCTGGGGATGCAACGCCCAGGCTCCTTTGGTCCTCCATTAACGAAGAAGAACAACTCTGATCGAACTTTGGCAAGGAGAGGATTTGTTTTGGTGGGTTCTGGTGTTGGAAGAACAAGCTTCCTACATGGTTGGATGTGAACTTGTTACTTACTCTTCCGTCTCCCGAGACATGTGGAAGTCTGGGAGCCAGGCTTGAGCAATATAAAGGCATATCCATGAAGAAAAAGCTGTGTGTCGCTCTCTTCTCTCTGTGCTGTCTCTTAATCAGTATCGCTATGTGGTAAATCGTAAGCTGTGACTGAAGTAAGATTGTGCTTCTTTACTTGCTATTTATAGCGTTGCGAAGGACTCTAAGACACAAAAACAGTGATAAGACTGATCCGACAGATTGTTGAAATGGAGGCTAAAATTTTAGAGTTTTAAAATGTTTAATTTTTACGAAAAAATATAAGATTTATATTTAAAAAAAATTAATTTTTTTTATTTTTTATTATATCTAATTTACAATAAAAAAATTATAATTTAACATATTATATCAAATACAATATTTGTAAATTTCATTTTATAAAATCCTTTTATAAGTCGAACATTTCTCTTTTAAAAATAATTTATCACCAAATAGGTGTTGACTTGAATACAGTTTATTTTATCTAAATCCTTCTTACAATTTAAAAATAGATGAATACTCTTTGAATCTCATATTATTAAAGACGATGCACTTTATATGTTTGTTGCCCAGGTGACTAATCGAAGAAGAAGTGAATTGAATTGTATTTAAAAAATCGTAATTATAAATTAAATATACAATATAAAATATGAATAAAATACGAAATAATAGTAAACAAAAAGAGCAATGGTAAGATGAAGAAAATTCAATATTTTAACGAAGTTCAGCCCACTAAATACGTCCTCACCCCAAGCTGCCCCTTAAGAATTCTCAAACTTCTTTTTCCATTTGCAAATTTTTCAATAATCTTTTCTAAATCAGTCACTATCTTTTACAACTCATGATTTTCATCTTTTAAAATGATGTTTTATTTTCTTAAAATATCAATTTCGTTTGTTAAAAAAGAATTTTTCTTTTTCAAAGTAGTATATTTGATACCCAATTTCTCAAGTTTCTCATATACATCTTCTAAAACATCTTTCAATTCCTCATATGAAATATTTTCAATATTGTCAATATTTGTTACTTCAATATCATCTTTAGACATAAGACAAAGATTTACAAATTCTCCATTGATTGCTTCGCTGTTTGAGTTGCTTGAATTATCATCCCATGTAGCTTTCATTACTTTCTTGCCCTTGCTTCGATCTTTCTTTAGCAAAGGACAATCCGCCTTGATATGTCCTAGCTTATTGCATCTATAACAAGTTAAAGAGTCATATTTACTTGTATCTTTCTTGGATGTTTAGGAGGATTTTATTGAATGAGCTTTATTTCTCTTTAAAAATCTCTTAATTCTACTTATTATCATTGTAAATTCTTCACCTTTTTCATCGGTTTTCTCATCTTCATCACTTTGGCTTTTATAATGAACAACTTTAAGTACCAAACTCTTATTTGGCTTTCCTTCTTCTTCTCATCTTTTCAATGTGTGCTCATTAGTGGTAAGTGACCCGATGAGTTCTTTTACTTCAAGTTTCTTGAGGTCTCTAGTTTCAAGATTCACCGTTACTTTTGATTCCTAGGTTTTGGCAGAGAGTTAATAATTTTTCTTACCATCTCCACGTTGGAATAGACTTTGATGAGAGCTGTCAAGCTGTTTATGATGTTAGTGAAATGAGTGTAAATACTAGAAATAGATTCATCATCATTCATTTTAAACATTTCATATTCATGAGTAAGAATATAAATTTTCGATTCTTTGACTTGCGAAGTTCCTTCATAAGTAACTTCTAAGTTATCCCAAATTTTCTTTGCCATATTGCAAGTCATTATTTTGTTGAACCCATTCCCATTGAGAGCATTATATAGGAGATTTATAGCCGTTAAATTTAATATTATAATTATGTCGTCTTCATGATCGAACTCTTCTTTTTCCTTTCTGACCTTTACTTCATCAACAGTATATCTCCAAATTTTTCGACCTCGAGATTGAAGAAAAATTATCATTTTAGCTTTTCAGAACATGTAATTGTCTCTGTAAAATAGTGGAGATCAACTGCTAGATTGACCTTTACCAAATGTAGCTGCAATATTAGTCATAAGATCTTAACTTAAAAGATAGTTAATCTTATAAAAGAGTCATTACTCTAATACCAATTGTTGCTGACCATAAACAGCACCTATATCACCTAACAATTATACCTACCAAATTTGCCAAGCATCGTTTCCATCAGTGCACCGTCACCCATGGTTGGAGAGTTTTGCTTCAGTGACACAATCACAAACGAGAGTTCTCACGAGTGATCTACCTATATGAACAGCACAGGACAACTAGCTCTGATACTAATTGTTGCCCAAATGACTAACACAAGAGAGAGTGAATTAGGTTGTATTTAAAAATCTTTAATTATAAATTAAATACACAATATAAAATATGCAAAAAAAATACAAAACAACAGTAAATAAAAAGAGTAAGGGTAAGAGGAAACAAACTCAGTATTTTAACGAGATTCAGCCCCACTGCCTACTTCCTTGCTTCAAGCTATCCCTTGAAGATTTTCAAATTTACTATCCAAACTCCTTTGGGTGAAGATATAAACATATTACATCTTTGAATGGTATCACTACAAAGAATCCATGTAGAACACTCTCTACACTTGCAATCACCTTACATGTGGTGATTCAATGTCTATTTTATGTGTAGAACACATTCTACATGTACAAGAGTTATATACATCATTTTATTGATACAAAAGCTGATAGTTTTTAGGTTATTAGAAAACATTCCTCATGAATGAGTGAAATAAAAACAATACATCGTAAACTATATCTTTCTTAAAATGAACAAGGGTTAAGACTAAATGCTTAGATAAAAGAGATTGAAAGCTTTGAATGAATGTTTTATAGTCTTATTGCTATATATATTGTTCTAAATTTGAAGAATTCAAATAAGCCATTTATAGGCATATGAGATTTCATTTTCAAATTTAAAAAGATTCACATGTCAAAAATAATATCATTTACTTTTCAAAATTTTTAAATCAAAGTTTTATTTTTCACAATTGTCAAAGACAATATCATTCACTTTTCAAAATATTCAAATCAAAATTTCTCCTCATGGAAATTGTCAAAGACAACATCATTCACTTTTGAAAAGTTTCAAACAAAGCGTGCACATGTGAAATATGACAACCAATTATTTTTCAAAGTTTCAAAATTTAAACTTTTAACCATGTTATGAACATATGAAAGATGATAATCAATCATTTTACAAAAAAATTTAAAATTTAAAATTTTTAATATTCAAATATGTCATGTATATGTGAAAAATGCAATTTGATGTTTTATGAGAAAATATAAATTTTGAGCCTTATAAAAAAATGTACAAAATTACTCTAACAGCTTCATTTACGAGTTTGTTCCCTTCATTGATCATGCTTGGTTCATTGATATACTTGACTTCATTGTATAAGCAACTTGAACTTGAAATTCCTTCAGGTTTGAATTCATTTGTTATCATTAAAATTCATATGTAGATATGTAATTATATAAAGTTTAAAACTTTGGGTTCAACAATGTTTATATGAAAAACAAAAGTAAGCCATATTTGGGGATTTATATGAAAATTTTATTTATTTTTCCTTCGTGGATCCTTTTTTTTAGAAGGAGATATGCAAAATTTGTACATTTTAAAACTGTATCTATTATTCTAATTAAATTCTATCTCCTTATTTTTTTCGTTTTACTAAAATTAAAGTCTTTTACCACAACTTATATGGTCCGAAAACAAACAAAAATATGAGAAAAAATATATATATCCAAAACTGTTGTTTGATGGGGAGAGTTAATTCGGAAATAATAATAATAATAATAAGAAATGGGTTGTAATATGCATATCTAGTCTTTTTCATTGGATCTTTCAATTTAATCAAACATTTTCTCAAAAAAATTTTTAAAATATATACATATATAAATATATATATATTTATATTAATTCATCATCAATGAGTCACCATGAGTTCATTAAAATAGTGTATGGAACCCCATGCTAAAAGTTAGTGCGAGAGTGCTAAAAGCCTAAAACCGTGGATCAATCCAATTAGCTGAAAAAGAGTTTGTCACATCTTGGAATGGCCCAAAGAATCCAAGCCCTCGATTTTATGAATTTGGTAGAAGACATTAATCATTTTCCAGCCTGAGTTCTTGTTTCGAATAAATGACAAGATGCTAATTATCCAAGGAGGGGCCCATGGATATATATAAAATCAACGTCATGATTTTGATCATCTCACACTCAGAGTGACAATTAGCACAAGTTGGCTTAATAGTTAATATGATGTGTGTGAATGCATGTTTGGACGTGGCATGAGACACTATGTCTTTCTTAGGAGCACCTACCCTTACGGCTCCTTTCGGGAATAAAATGAAATGAACATTTTATGAATAGTAATAAGATAGTTTGAGTTAAATATTTTTAAAATTTTGAAAAATGAAAGAGAAAAAGTTGAACAAAAATTATTATAAAGTTAAAATATTGTTAGAATATAGTTTTATAATATTATTTTTGTTTAAAGATTTGAAAAAGTTGAATTATTTTTTATTTTTTATTTGAAAGTTTAAGAAAGTTGTAATGATTAGTTTGAAAAAATTCTAATGATTAGTTTGGAAGTGTTTGTATTTGAATTATATTTGAAAAGAATATGAGATGAGATAAAAATTTTATAATCAAAATTGAAAATATCAAGGTGAGATAAGCTAATGAGTAATTCTACGTATAACTGTGAAGTACATAAACGCTGTGTAATCGCTTTGAAAAAGAGTGGGAACTATAATTAAAAAATTATTTTTTTGATGTGATTTTCATGTTTTTTTCACTTTTTTCAAAGTGATTACGCAGCAGTTGCACAATCCACGATTGCAAAAATCTTTTCTCTAAACTAATACTCTTAGCAAATTGATGGGCTGGGCCCGTTAGCCATTTAATTTGGTTAATTTTGAAGAGTTTGAAACCACAAAGATCCGGAGATCAGGGTCCTCAAGAAACAAAACTCCATGAGTGAGTTTAGCGAAGAGGGTCACAAATACAAAAAAGATCAAACTCAACAATCATGCAGATCACTTGCGGGTATACATGCAATTCTGCAATATCTTTGGGCATGATGGCAAATATTGTTTATCATCCAATCACCTCAACACTCTGATCTTGGGTTGTTTGCTTTCAAAATCTATCTCAACTTATCTTCATCATTACAATTTTTTTAAATTCCTATACAAAATATAATAATATTTTCTTTTTTCAAATTTCAAAAAAATCTTCTCAAATTCCTACACTAAAATATAATAAACATTCTTACTTTTTCAAATCCTAAAAGAATCTTTTCAAATTTCCACACCAAACATTCTTACTTTTTCAAATCTCAAAACAACATTCTTAAATTCCTATACAAAATATATTAAATAATTTAACTTTTTTAAATCTTAAAATAATAATAATATTTATAAAATATCTTATTTTATTATTCACAAACCATCTTAACTCATCTCACCTTTCCAATCCAAACCGGTTTTGAATTAGCTTTGTTTTTGTTCTGAAAGAGATGCTTTCGCCTTTCTGAAGGGCGGCCTGGCTTATCAAATCAGAGAAGGCTTTTCTAGTACTGTTTGCATTTGCTATCCAAATCATTATCACATTATGAAAGTTTATGGACCAATGACATGCATCCGTGTTTTGATTTGTTTTGTTTTGTAGTTGATATCATATAAAATCTCATCTCTTTGTAGAGATGCTGTTTGAGATGGTCTTAGCTCAGCTTTCGTGCACATGACGTGGTATATGGTACACATATACATACATATGGGGATCTCTTTTTTTTATTTTTATGGAATGGGGATCTCCTCTTATAATCGTCTGATGCAATGTATTTTAGGTCTTTGGGAATATCTTCAGCAGTCTGATTCGCCCTCATATCTTGGGCTCTTTGGTCGCTGATCAGAAAGTTTTCAATCATGATAAGAAAGTTTTTAATGATCACCCATGTAAAATATGGTCTGGTAGAAGGCACAAGAATCCTTCAAACTCTCTTTCTTTCTTTTTGTTTACCTTTCTTTGTTTTGGGTTACCTAGACCGGTATATTGAATCCACCCTTTTTTTTATTGGATATGTATTTTTCTTCTTTTTTTTCCGCAAAAGAGTGGAGAGGGACAGTCAATGTAGCTTCTCCCTCTGGTGGTGACCATAAGTGCTTCCATTTATTACGACATGTTCGATTTGAGCCATAGCTATTGACCTCGAGTGAAGCAGCTTGTCACTGCAACTCTTATCAAAATGCCAATATACAAAAGCTCCCAAGACTTTAGTTCACAAGTTTTACTAAAATACGCCGTTTCAAATCTATGACCTCGGATAAAGGAGAGAAGAACAACCTCCTAACCTTTACCAATTGGACTACCACCTTAGTGGTATGGATTTTTCTTCTAGTTTAAAGCAGTTTAAGGTGTAGATTTTGTTCACCCCACACCATGTTGCTACAGTATGATATACTTATCCTTTATCTGTGGCCCTTTACTGGTTTTTAGCTGGGTATTGGGCTACATCATGAACCACAAAAAGAAGTAGACTGAACCAACGATCTAGCCCAAAGAGATCAGGGAAAAAAATAAAAATAAAAATAAAAAAATCAGAGAAAACAAATATATAGTATCTAATTGCATGACAAGTTCTAGGAGCCAATTCCCACTTCCACAGACCATGAGTATTGTGAAAATGAAATACCGGCACTTAGATTCTCTAATCAGGATTGAGGTTTTTGCATAACCCAAGACAAAAGATAGATAGGGAATTAAGTGGGATCAATTCCATGAGTAATAATAGATCAGATGCCACCTTTCACAACTTTTTACAGTTCTGTTTTAATATAGGGAATTTTTGTCAATGCTCTTATAACTCTGTTATGCAAAAGATAAATGTTAGGACTTAGGACTTAGGACTCGTATACAGAACGTATTACAAAATTAAGGAAGCTTACAAATTGATGTTTCTTAGGCAGCTCATCTTAAACCAATCATTGATAGGACTTGCTACTTTTTCAACTTCTCATAAAAAATTTAAACTTATCTCAACCTACTTCATACATTTTAATCTAAAAAGTTAAACCCATCTCAATGGGACTTATAAAATATTATTATTCACAGCTCAACTCAATTTATCTCAACATCCAAATGTATCCTTAATGTAATATATTAAATATACTTTATAACAAAAACATGCTTTATACTAATGTACCATATCAAGTATATCATTTTGTAAATTTATATATATATGCGTTCTATTACATACAATTACTTTTATGTATTCATTGCTCACTTCACTGATGTGATTAATCAAAATAGATATTTTATATTAAAAAAAATGACGTAAATAATCACATTAGTAAAATACTTAAAGAGTAATTAATAAAAATGACTGCAGATAGAGTTTATATATATATTTATATAGGTTTGATTTGTAGAAGTATTTCTCCTACAAGAGGCTCTCAATGTGGAACATAGTCGTAAAAGAATGTAAAAATTAGTTGTCTTTTATCATTCCTTCCAATTCCATACGTCCGAGATCACAGCGACAGGAGGCTGATCCCGCTGATCACTCTCTCGCATCATCAGTGGTCACAAATTCATATATACCCATTTGGAAATGTGGGCTATTGAATCTCTTCCCTATATATATAAGCTTTGAAAAAGATCAAAATGTGGCTATCCAATTCCATCGCTTCCACATGTAAAAAACCTATTCGATGCACTAAAGCCATAATTAGTGGGTAGATGTTGCTGTCTCCATCTGTCACTTTTACACGTTAGGATTTGGGTTTTCTTTTTTCTTTCATTCTTATCACTAACAAATAAGATGAGAAAACTACGTAGCATACTCCTTAGTGCTTGACTTTGAATATTGGGCGTTGCATATTCCTTCAAACCCCACAATGATCATCACCACATACAAGCTATAGTTAGTGGAGAATATATACATGGATTGGATTTCATTAGCCGAAGACTGAGACTTTGAACTTCTAACCATATGATAGTTGTTAACGTCATGTTTTGCATATCCTTAGGCTAGATCCCTACAACTAGGGTCTTCAGAACTGGGCCAAGATTGGTGCCGTGTGGAGCCCATAGTAATGGTCTGGTGTAGTTGTACGATGTCGGTTCGTACATCATTGACGATGAACAGTATTTAAATGTAGAAAATAAAGAGATGAACATATAGATTTTATGTGGTTCAACGTTGGGCCTACATCCATGAGGGTTTGGAGAGGGGAGATTCTACTATAATAAGTTTGTTTACAGTCTCTCATGGCCTCTCATTTCTCAATATATAATAGAAGCTGTGGAGCTATTTTATGGAGAAGAAGTTCTCTCTGGAACTCTCTAGATAAAGAAGAAATTCCCAAATTTGAAGAAATCAAAGTCATCCCCAACAAGAGCGTGTGTCCAAGGTCCTCAAAAACCCAAGATTCCTCAATCCGAAGGTTTCCATTGCCTTTTATCACCTGCCTCCCACTTGTTTTTAGTCACTTCCTAATTTTTTCTCCCTTGAGACCTTGCTTTATGTCACTTCTCATGTTTTCCTCTCCTAACATTATTTTCTCATGCCTCCTGATACTTTCATACCTTAGTCTCTTCTTGTCCCTCACTCATTCTCTCATATTGTGTCTTCTAGTGAGTCCCCTCCCCATTGGCGGGGCTTAGAAAAATTCATGGGCAGGGGAAAAATCCTATTACATTACTCTGCCAATTCCTATCAGACTTGTTCGTTGGGAATTTTATAATCTGTTTTTCATTTTCTTTGCTTCATTTTGTTGGGATGTCTATTTTTCCCGCTGGTCGGTCTTTAGGTGGGGTTCTACCCTGCCAAGCCTTTATGTCTTCGGTTTGTCCTACTGGTTTCTTTTGACCTTATTTTCCTTAACTACTTCCTTTAACCACACTTCCTTTCCGTTTCCTATGTCCTTAGCCAGCTTTCTATCACACTCCTATTTTGTACTCCACCGAGCCTTTTTTCTTTCCTTTGACTTTGTCCCGTCGCTTTTCCTTAACTTTTCTTTTCATTTGCTCATTCCTGCATTATAAGAGTGTTAGTTTCTATTTGCGAAGATTCATTTGATGGAGACTCCATCGTTGAAGATTATGCTGATGGAGAGTCCCCTAACAAAGATTTTGTTGGTGGAGATTCTGCCGATAAATATTTTGTGGATGGAGATTTCACCGATAAATATGTTGTAGATGGAAATTCCATCAATAAATATTTTGCAGATAAATATTCCGCGAATAAATATTTTGTAGATAGAGATTCTGCTGATAAATATTTTGTAGATGAAGATCCTCCTAATAAATATGTCGTAGATGAAGATCTTGCTGATAAATATGTCGTGTGGTCAAAGGCCAACTAGCACTCCTCCTCTAGAGGGATAAAGCCGTCTTTGGTGTGACTGGTCCCTTTTGCTTGGCGGGGAGGTAGGTTCGACCACTTGGAGCACGTACGAAAGTTGGCTGGGTAGTCAAGCAACTTGCCTGCCTATTTAGACACTTGGGAGGCTGGGCGGTCCTTGGCCTTTCCCGCATGTTGACTTTTTATAAAAATGGTAAAAAGGGGGCGAGCAGTTCGTAAGACTGGACTCGCCCCAAGTCTTGTCGAAAGGCATACTTTCTTCTGACATCTTAGTTTTCGATAACGTTAGTGAAATTTCCTTTTCTGATGCAGATTGCAGTTAATGTTAGAGTGTGCTGGTTGTAATCTGCGCGAAGTGGTCAGGGAGCTTGTCAACCCTCTTGGTCCACTTTAGGCGGTTGTGGAGCTCGGAGGCACATTAACTCCGAAGACTCATTCCCAAAGGTAACCCCTAGCTGCGGTTATGGCACGAGTGCAAACACCCAGCGTTTGTCGGTGGAGATGTTGCCTCAATAAGTAATGTTCGGCATTTGAAATACTGAACTCATACTTCGCCGTGAGGCAGGCCTAGCCTCCTTAAGGTTGGACCTGCTTGTTGATCCGCATAGGAAGGTAAGAAGGAGATTTCCGGTTGTGCTGTGTCGTCTCGAAAATAATGTCGGGCAATCGAAAGACTAAACCTGCACTTCGCCGTGAGGTAGGCCCGGCCGCCTTATGGCTGGTCCTACCTGTTTGACCCCCATGGGAAGAAAGGTAGGAGATGCTGCACAAGTCAAACTTGTTAGTGAATCTGCAAACCCGAGCTATTTTGCCAGGATGCGGTGAAGGTATGAAGCACTATCCAATTGGCGTTCTGTTGCTAGAGATGACGTTCCGTTGATAAATATGTCGGGTAGCCGAAGGCCGACCCGCACTCCTCCGTGAGAGGGATAGAGCTGTCTTTGGCCTGACTCATCCCTTTTGCCCTGCGGGGAGGTAGGTTGGAGTTGGTGGAGTTTCCTTTGGTGGTGATTCTGTTGTTGGAGATTTTGTCTTTAGGTGGCCAAGGACCGACCCGCACTCCTTCGCAAGGTAGATAAGGCAACCTTTGAGGCATACATTTCCCTTTCGCCTCGCGGGGAGGTAAGCTGCTGATGGCGATCCCGTTGATGTAGATTCCGTTGATGATGTCCGTATCTTTCTCTTCTTATTTCAGCGGTCTATAGACTCAGCCCGCTCTCCGTCGGAATGACTCATTTCATCCCGCCTCTTTATCCTCCTGGGAGGTAATTTGGACAATGATGTGGCTAGTTCGCTCCTTCACTGTGGTGGAGATCGGGATAAGTATTCAAACAGCCATAGCACTGGTCCTGCTCTCCACTACAGGAGGGATAAGGCAACATTTAAGCCTACCTTCCCTATGGTATCCCGCAGAGAGGTAAGTCATTCAGGAAATATGTTACTGGACCTGTTCCCACCCATTGACACTGCAGGAAAGGGTAAGTTTGGGTCAAGTTGGCACTGATCCCACACTTCGTCATAGCAGGGGACAGAGTAAGTTATTCGGGTAGCAGTGAGGCTGATCCTGCTTTCCACTGTAGGAGGGATAAGGCAACCTTATGGCCTACCTTTTCCTATGGTATCCTGCAATGTGGTAAGTCATTCGGACAGTCAGTTACTGAACCCACTCCCACTCATTCACGTTGATGAGAAAGGTAAACATTTTTCTTCTAGTAGTTGAGGACTAACTTGCACTCCGTCGCTGGAGGGTAGGACAACCTAAAGGCCTACATTTCCCTATGGTATCCTACAAGCAGGTAAGTTCGAACAGCAGTTGGCTGACCGCTCCTTCACCGTGAGGGGGGTCGGGGTAAGTTATTTGAGGCCTTGTTTGTTTTCGAAAAACTCTCATCTCATCTCAATTTCATCATTATACTTTTTCAAATTTCAATACAAAATAAAATAAACAATTCAACTTTTTCAAATTCATCTCATATTCTTTCACCTAATTATTACAACTTTCTCAAATTTCAATACAAAATAAAATAAACAATTCAACTCTTTCAAACTCATCTCATCTCTGAAAACAAACGAGGCCTGAGCCACCTCAACGCTGGTCCCTCTCTCCCGAACAAGGAGGCTGAGCTGTCTGCTTTCCTATCATCCTTCGTTGGGAGGTAAGTTGTTCGAGTAATCTGTTACTGGACCCACTCCCACCTGTTGACATCACAGGAAAGGGTAGGTTTGGATCAGGCTGGCGTTGAAACCACACTTCGTTGCAACAGAGGTCGGACTAAGTTATTTAGGTTGCCTCGTGAATGGTCTCGCTCTCCTAGACAAGGAGGATGAGCCACCTACTCGCCTATCATCATTGATGATGAGGTAAGTTGTTTGGGTAGTCTATTACTGAACCCGCTCCCGCCTATTGACACTTACAATGAAGATACAATTTATCTTTAGGCGGCCAAGGACCGACCCTGATATGAACCTGTAGGAATGGAATCTCTTGAATCCACAATCAATTTGAAAACTCACCCAAGAAAGTCAAAATCAAGTCAATGGATGGAAAATCTAGACCCGTTGAGAACGTATTTCAAGAACCTAGATTATATGAAAATCTAGAACCGTTGAAAAAACTGTCTCAAGAACCTGTCGCAAGAACCCAGATTATAAGGAGGAATGCCACAAAGGTTGTGATTTGCCTTTGATAAGTTCAAAAGTTCAATTAAAAACAAGAGGAGTAAACTCAACTCACAATGAAAATTTAATATTGTCTAACTCTTAAAATGAGGCTACAAAGAATATTTAAAATAAAACCTAACTAAAACCCTAGCCAAAATAAAGCCCTTTCTCCCAAAAAATCCCTGCATGAATAGTGTCGCGTTACAGTAATTTGGCTATAGTAACTTCTTGAAACATAAGTTCCTAAAAACTAACTTTCCAAATAAGCCATTGGCCATAATACAATGCCTTCCCAAAATCCTAGTTCATAAGAAATAAGACATATGTGGGCCAAGCATCCTCAAGCCTACTTATTCTAAACTAATAAAATAAATTCTTTAATAAATTGAAAGTTTTCAATAGCAATAGGCCCAAACAATAACTCTAAGTCAGGTCTTCCACAACTTGTATCAAGTGAATCAAAGCTGGATCTTCATCCTTCAAGCTCATCTTGAATGTTGGGCTCTTTTTAGACTCATCCCAAGTGGATTGCACCAATTCTTGGATTACCTACTTGATCTTCTTGGCTCTTGACCTTGTAATTGACCCATTTGGAACTCACAAAGGATCTTTAAGCCTAGGTCCATTTTGGTGCCCATCATTCCCCCTTTCCTCAAAAGGATTTGATTTCGAATCTCCATTTACATCAAAGGAAAAAAAGGTTAGTAACATTAAAAATAGCAGAAACATGACACTTACCTTGAAGATCCACTTGATATGCATTATCATTAATTTGTTCAAGAATTTGGAAAAATCCACCCAAGCTACTCCTGTCATCAACAGGTAAATGTATTAAATCTAATAGAGTAAATGGATTAAGTCTATAAACAATTTCTAAAGGTGAAAATTTAGTAATAACATGAATATTGCAATTATATGTAAACTAAATGAATGGTAAATAATACTTCCACAAATGTTCATGAAACACATCTAAAATCTTCCTTGCAACAAAATAACCACTCCAATTATATGCAAACTCAATGAAAGGCAAAATAATATTCTCGCAAATGTTCATACAACAAGTCAATGAATGGCAAATGATATTCCCACAAACGTTTATACAACACGTCTAAAATCTTCTTTACACCAAAATGATCCATCAAACCAAATCCATGCACAAGCAACTCACACATAAGACTAGCAGGCTCATAAGGTTTATTTTTTTTAAACAAATACCAATCTAGTCTATAGAATTAACCAAACGAAGCTTTCTCATGTACTCCATACACACTAGCCAAACCATCATCATTAACATACAATTTCTTATCATATTCAACTCTCAATAACTTTACATCTAAAATGATGACAAGGACATAACTTCTTGCTAAAGCATCGACCACAAAATTTTCCTTACCTTGTGTGAACTTGATTACATGAGAAAATGTCTCAACGAATTGCACCCACTTGGCATGCATTCTATTCAACTATCCTTGTCCCTTCAAGTGCGTCAAGGACTCATGTTCATCAAAGAGAGGTCGGGTAAGGATTATCGCACCTGGCACAAAATCAATGTAATGCTCTCTCTCTCTAATAAATGGTAATCCACTAAACACACCGCTAAGAATCATGATTTCATATCCCTGCAACAAAGAAACAACAACACTAGGCAAAGAGTTGTTAAATTCGTTAGTATAAATGCTTGAATTAGCATAAAAACTCACTTTTATTTTTCCGTTTCTCTTTGCAAACTCTCTTTGTTTTTTCCTTTCGTAGCTCCACTCTGTTTTCTTGACTCTCAGTCATCTCTCTATTTTTCTTTTCGCTCTCTCTTTCTCTTGATGTTTCGGCCTCATTCTTTTTTTTCCTCTCACTCTCTTTTTCCTTTTCACTCTTTCTTTTTCTTTCACTCTCCTCTTTTTTTGAACTTTCGACCTCACAATTGTTTTTGAACTCATTCTCTCTTTTTCTTGAGGTTTCAGCCCCACCCTCATCTTTTTTCTCTCTCATTTTTCTCTCTCACTCATTTTCAATCTCACTATTTCTTTTTTCCTCAACCTCATCCTCACTTTTACTCCATTTTTTTTTTTTATCAATATCACTTTGCAGCTTTGGTTGGTCCTTATGGACTTGTGTTGGAGTTAAAGAAGCAAATTTGATTATTTTTTCATCATTTTTAAAACTGTAAATATTCTTTAACCAATCATGGATCACTTTTCTATCATATTTCCATTACCTCCCCAACAAAATATGGCCAGCATGCATAGGCACTACATCACAAAGCACCACATGCTGGTATTTTCCAATTGAAAAAGAAACTAGCACTTATTTATTTACCCTAACCTCCGCACAATCACTCAACCATTGCAACTTGTATGGTCTAGGGTGTTTTAAAGTAAGTAAACTCAATTTCTCAACTAAAGTAGTGCTAACCAAATTAATACAACTCCTCCCATCAATGATCATACTACATACCTTGTTGTTAATATGGCATCTAGTATGAAAAATGTTCTCTCTCCGCTGCTCTGTATCATCCATCCTAATTTGTATATTGAGCGCATTCCTGACAACAAGAGATTTACTATACTCTTCATTCTTATACTCATATTCAATATCAGGCTCACGTCTCCTCCTATCTTTCTACCCTGTAGATTTCTAATTACAGTTTCTTGATGATTCATCATATCTCTCACTTCATCCAACACCAAGTTCAATCGTTCAAACTATTATTGCATGGCTTGCAACATAAGGGATGAGTTATCTACCATCTTCTTTGGTGATGAGTCACTCCTACGAGACATCGTAATGTGCTGCACAAAAAGAATGTTCATGGAAAACCTTACACACTCCCTTACGTGTTTACACTCGAATAATGGCACTCCACTCATGTTTCACTCTTAATTGGCTTTTTTCTAATAATAGTTTCACACTCTCTTACCTTTTACCTCAATAATTTTCTGCTCAAATTCTTTAAGAACTAGTTGAACTAAATCAAGTTCTTTTATTCCAACTAGTAATTAGGTTTAAGAAACAAAAACAAGAATAAATGAATGAATAAAATGACACAAGACTCATAGCATTTTTTTTTTAAGGAATAGTCGAGGGTCCCATGTCCGAGAGTGACCTCTTCCTTAATTTATTAAAATCACTCGCTTATGGCGGAAGAATACCGTGGTAACAAGTAGGACACTTGAGATTTACAAATATTCAACAATCTATCCCATGCATAAAAAATATCAACAACCTCTTCAAAAACAAACAAACAAAAATCAATCTAAATAGACCTATTTATAACCAAACAAGTAACGCACAGCTAGGATTACCAAACTCCAACCTTCAAATACGTAATGACGGAAGACCCAATGCATCAAGTCATCATGCCCTTTACTTGCGGCGGTAACTCATCTTGAACTCTATACCTTCTTGAAAGACCAGCCTCCCCTTATCTTGCAAAGAAATCCACGACTTGATTGGCCTCTCTAAAATTATGCGAAATAGAATAATTAATTCCGTTCAAAACTTCTACTAGTTCATCCCAATAATCCCAAAGGTACCACACAGAACAACTTCCCCTTGAAATTCAGTTCACCACTAAAGAAGAATCACACTCAATCTTTACTTGATAGAACCCAAGATCCTTACAAAGCTCCAGCCCCGCAATGAGGCCTCTCATTTTTGCCAGATTATTTGTTCCATGCCCAAACTTCACTGAAAAAGCTACGTTAAAAACTCCTCTATTATCCCTTATGACACCACCACCCCCACAATTTCCCGGATTCCCCTGGCAGCTTCCATCCACGTTAGGTTTAACCCAGCCTAACCTTGGCTTACACCATTTAACTAATTGTGGAGAAGTCTTATTACAACATCGCATCGGTATATCCAAAGCACGAAAAATCTAAGCTTCTGTTCGTGTTTTTGGAACACCTCCATTCATGTTTTTCGATATCTGTCTCAACCAATATTTAACTTCCAGCCATACTTCATTTGCCGTTTGGCTCACAGACTCCATTCTGGCCTTACATCTACACCCCCATAACTTCCAGGTTATCAAGCTCGGGAGCAAGCCAACTAGCGTCCCATATTGTGATGCTCGACGTGCACAATGTAGCCATACTGTAATACGGGCTCTCCAAGTATTCGTAGTCATACAATTAATACCCAACGTCACCTCTACTTTTTTCCAAACTTCCTGAGCAATGGAACCTGTGCAAAGAACATGATCAAGTGTTTCAACTTTTCCATTCTGACAGCAGTTACACCTAGATGCTAACTGAACTCCCATTGCCTGTATGCGCCTATCAACCAGTTGACAATCAAACCAAGGTTTTCACATGCAAATAGACACCCGTTTAGGAAGCAGGGGATGCCAAAACCATTTTAACATTGGATCCTCCTCTTGGCGAACACGAAACTACTTCCCAAGCACTAGCCGTATTGAAATTTCCATCTATGGACGGTTCCCAGATGTTGATATCCAGCCCCTCCTTACACTTTAATGGTGAGCTTACTACTGCATTGGCCTATTCTTCTCCCAACAACTCCATTAACATGTCAACATTCCACCCATCTCCATCCCAGCACTCCCTAACCTACATTTTTCTATTTGTCATTTCGTGAACTTGCACACAAGGTGGACCCGTGGCAAGACAACGATAAAACCAAAAACAGGCTTTTCCTTCTTTAATCCGACATCGAACCTGATCTAGAACTTCAGGCATAACTCTAACAATAGAACGCCAAAACTGAGAACCTTTGTTCGAACTTGCCTCACATAAATGTTGGCCATCTTTCAAATATCTGGCCTTAAAGAACTTCGACCACAGATTGTCAACTGTCAAAATGCTCCAAACAAATTTCATATGCATGGATTTTTCTACTTCCAGCAGATCTCTAATTCCTAAACCTCCTTCAATCATAGGCTTACAACATTTAGACCAGTTCCACCATTTCCTCTTTCCTTTACCCTTATTCTCACCCCAGAAAAAAGTTGACAGCATGGTGCTTATTTTTTTGAAAAGCACTTTCGGAATATCCAATATTGCCAGTTGATGAATCGACATTGAAGAAAGAACATGTTTGATCAAGTGAGCTGACCCCCTTGAGATAAAAGTTTCTAGCCACCTTATTCCGAATTTTAGTTACTAGCTACTCTAGAATACTAGCTGTGAGACGCCCCGAGACTAAAGGGACACCAAGATAAGTAGTTAGGAAACCCCTTTCAACAAAACCTATCATACGTAATAAGCTTCGTCTTCTGGTATAAGCAATGCGCCTCTACAAAAAAATACTGGACTTCTCTTTATTAATTAGTTGACTTGACCAGTCCTCATATTTCTTTAAAACTTTGATGAGCATTCGAATAGACCTCTTCTTACCATTTGCAAAGATTAAAATATCATATGCTTAAAGAAGATGAGAAACCAATGGCGCCCCTCGAGGATGATGGAAAGCCCCAATCTTACCCTCTGAAAAATTCTTCTTAATAAGCCGAGAGAGAACTTCCTGCAAAAGAATAAAAAGATAAGGAGATTAAGGATCCCTTTGGCGATTGCCACAGGTAGGTTTGAAAAATCCTTTGTAAGTTCTGATCATCATTATGGAAAACCAAGGAGACGAAACACACTCCGCCACCAACGCACAAACTTGCAGAGAAAACCCAAAACCCTCCAAAACTGAGTTTAAAAAAGTCTAGTCCACCCTATCATAGGCTTTAGCCATATCCGCCTTCAACATCACATTTCCACCATTGGAATTCTTATGCAAGGAATGAATCATTTCCTGTGCCAATGTGCTGTTCTAAAACATGTGTCTACCTGGAATGAAAGCTCCCTGTTCTGGAGATATCACTCGTGATAAAAATCCCCTCATGTGCACAACCAGTACCTTAGTAAAAACCTTATAAATGACAGTGCAAAGGCTAATCGGCCTAAACTTATCAAAACTTTGTGGATTCGGAATTTTTGAAATCAAGACAATATATGACGCAGAATAAAATCTTGGTAGAGATGAACCATTAAAAAAATCTATCGTTGTTTCCATAACCTCATTTGTAACAATATCCCAGTAATCATGAAAGAAAGCCAACCCAAATCCATCCGGACCTGGGCTACTTTGTCTAGGAATTGCAATAATAGCATTCCATACCTCCACCTCTGTAGGCACACTGCATATACCCAGATTTTCATCCTCAGAAATTACAGAAAAAATAATATCATCAAATTCAGCTCTTCCGCTAGGCCCTGCTCTCGTTAAAAAAGAATGGAAGTACCTCACAACCCTTTCATGTACAGCTTCCAGAGAATCCAATACTTCCCCGTCCTCGAATGATAAAGAGGATATAAAAGATTTTTTCCTCCTTTGATTTACAAAAGCATGAAAATTTTTTCAGTTGTTATCCCTTTCCACCAACCACTTCTTTTTGGCCTGTTAAGCTATACGAATCTCCTCTATTTTATTCTAGGCTTCCAACTCTAATTTTGTGTGAACAAATTCTTCCTCTATTTTCGATGAATAGCCTCCCTGAAATTGGGCATCCAGTCCTTCCAAGCATTCCTCTAGTCTCCGAATATTGTGCTCCACATGCCCAAACACCTGCCTATTCCAATTTCGGATAGCCAACTTAGCTATTTTGAGCTTTGCAGCTAAACAAATTAAACCTGTCCCTTGGACGTCTTCCCTCCAAGCATCCTCAACACATTTCCGAAAACCATGATGAGCACACCACATCTTTTGGAACCGAAAAGGTGCAGGTCCATACCTAACTAACTCTTTTTGAAAACGAATTACTATCGGATTATGATCCGAAGACATTATAGCATTTATACGAGGGAAAGAGTAATTATAAAATAAGATACCAACTATAATGATGTATTCAGCTACTTGGAAGATAAGACTCGATCAATAAATTTCTTTATTTCTCTTTATTGTAACTATGTAGCAACATTTGAGTATGCTACATTTTCTTCTTCTTCTTCTTCTTTTGAATTATTTTTTTGGATTTTTTCTTTTCTTTTCTTTTCTCTAATTCAATCACAAACAATAATATTCAATCGTGAAAATCAAGCAATTGAATTCTAACACATAAGAATTGATAATGAAGTAGAAGAGGATCAATGGAACGACACTCCAAGCAATTGACAAATTTAGAGATGCAAAAAATTCTAGAATTTTGAAATCCTAGGTGATGCAAATTTCAGCCAAATAAAAAATCCTAAGAATTTCGACCGCCTACTTTTTGTTTTTGTTTTTTTTTTTTTGCAACCCTAAAATAATAAAGCCCTAGAATTAAATTTAAAGATGCAAGAACAAAAAGATAGAATCATACCTGATTGGAAACCGAGCTCTGAATACCAAATAATATGAACCTGCAGGAATGGAATCCCTTGAACCCACAATCAATTTGAAAACTTACCCAAGAAAACCAAAATCAAGTCAATGGATGGAGAATTTAGACCCATTAAGAACTAGTTTCAATAACTTTGATTATATTAAAATCTAGATCCGTTGAGAACTCGTTTCAATAGCCTAGATTATATTAAAATCTAGACCCGTTGAAAAATTTATCTCAAGAACTCAAGAACTCAAATTACAAGGAGGAATGCTACAAAGATTGTGATTTACCTTTGATAAGTTCAATCAAAACAAGAGCAGTAAACTCAACTCACAATGAAAACTCAATATTGTCTAACCCTTAAAATGAGCCTATAAAGAGTATTTAAACCAAAACCTAATTAAAATCTTAGCCAAAATAAAGCCATTTCTCCAAAAAATAACCCTGCATGAACAGTGTCGTGCTACAGTAATTCAGCTACAGTAACTTCTTGAAACCCTAGTTCCTAAAAAGTAATGTTCCAAATAAGCCCTTGGTCATAATACAAGGCATTCCCAAAACCCTAGTTCCTAAGAAATAAAACATATATAGGCCAAACATCCTCAAACCCATTTATTCTAAACTAATAAAATAAATCCTTTAACAAATAGAAAGCCTTTAATAACAATAGGTCCAAACAATAACTCTAAATCATGTCTTCCACAACTTATATCAAGTGAATTAAAGCTAGATCTTCATCCTTCAAGCCCATCTTGAATATTGGGCTCTTGCTAAACTCATCCCAAGTAGATTGCATCAATTCTTGGATTACCTACTTGATCTTTTTGGCTCTTGACCTTGTAATTGGCCCATTTGGAACTCACAAAAAATCTTTAAGACTAGATCCATCTTGGTACCCATCAGACCCGCACTCCTCCGCAAGAGGGACAAGGCAACCTTTTAGGTCTACATTTCTCATGTTGTCTCGTGAGGAGGTAAGCTATTAATGGAGTTTCTATTTAGTAGAGTTGACTTTGCTAATGGGACTTGGTTGATTTTGTCGTTGCAATGTCAAGTCATACAAAACAGAATTCACACCACATGAAATAATCACGTTAGTAAAACAGAATTTACATGAGTTGTAAATATGACAAACCAGAGCGTGTAACTGTCATGACTGATTTTTGCTTACTATTGCTTGACCAAAATTGCCCGCGTTTGTTTTGTTGTTTCTTTTCTTCTTGCTCGTTCTTTTTATTCCCGCTTCTTTTCTCTCTTTTTTTGCCACAGTGCATGTGTGGCCGAGGAGTGGTCGTGTAGTTACTGGAGGTGTTTTCGAGGAGAGACATTGGCTGTGAAGAAGCACTAGTGAAGGAGCTTTTGGGCCGTAGAGTGTTGCCCACCTATTAGTGGCCGTCAACAGTCTGTGGCCGAAGAACATGGCCAAGGTGAGTTTGTTAAGGCTGTGAAGCTCAATGGCTGTGGCCGAGGAGAAGGATGCCTTGATGCTAGGCCACTAAGTGGTGGGCCGAGGGGGAAGCTGCTGAGGGGTCTTGCCTGTGGTGCCTTAAGGCCAAGTAGCTTGAGCCATGGAGAACCTGTGGTTGTGTGATCCTTGGCCACAAAACATGGCCGAGGTGTGGTGGTTCTCGGCTTCCGACATGTAGCGGCCGTGAAGGTTGGCCGTGGAGCTTTCTTTTTTGCCGCATTGCATGGAGGCCATGGAGTTTTTCTTCTTTGCAGCACTACATGGTTGTGGGTGAGGTGGCCGCTGAGCAGAGTCGTGGAGAGGCACCGTGGAGAAAGGCTGAGGAGAGTCTGTTAAGGCCATGTATTTGTAGCTCGCGGTAGAGGTGCACTAGTTGGGAGTGGTCGGAGGCCAATCGAGTGGAGTCTTTAGAGTTTAGGCGCCATTAGGTCAAGGTCGAGCTATCGTCGTCCTCACTACACCACAGCCGGACTGGGCTGAGGAAAGCATCAGCCACACGTAGCCACGGGCATGGGATCCGCACGGTAAGGTTCCCGCTATGAGGGGTGGCCGCAAATCACGCCTACGGGGACAAACGACATCGATGGTCACGCAGGTGACCACTGGTGCCTCTCCCATGTGTGCCACGGTGGGGCCATGGCACTTCTAGTTGTTGTTGTTACTGTGTGCTTTCGTGCATGACTGTGGAGTTTGTGTGGCATCTGTTGGCTTAGGGCGTGCCTACTGTCAGGGACAGAGGGTGACGACCGACCTAACTGTGGCTGCCAGTGTGCGAGCTCATGGCGGGCTACTGCGAGCCACCCTTTTCGTTGCCTTGCGTAACCCGCATTGTGCATGCCTTGCATACCCGGGATGTGAAGTCCATGTGGGCACCGTGCACTTAAGTGCACAGTGTCTGCCCACTGTGCATGTATGCACCCAGTGTGCATTAAAGTTTACATGGCTAAGGAGTTTGGGACCCCGACCCTACATGCTGGATGTATAAAAAATATTCAAATGCAGTGCGCTTTTAATCGCCTCTTCCCGGCAGTTGCCCTTTTCATAAAAATAAAAATGGAAAAGTTGAAGATACTTATTTGGAAAATCTTTATCTACTCCTTCGATATGAGTTCCTAGTTTTCTTTGCGAAGCGTTTGCACTTCGTCGATCAACTTCATTACCCATTCCTCCATGATTTCTAGCCTTATTTTCAGCCTTGCCTCCATAGCTTCCTCTGTGTCTCTTCCAAGTCGCCTGGAACGGGTTGTCGCTGGTATAAGAAGGACACCCAAGATCTATACAATCCCACATACGACATCATTTTTAATGTCATGTTTTGCACGCCCTTGGGCCAGGCCCCGACATCACTATTACTATATACTAATAGTATTAGTAATATACTAATTATAGTATAATATACTATATATTATACTATGATATTTATATGTATATATATTATGTATACTATATGTATATAAATTATAATATGTATTATGTATTTATATATAATATATTTAGTAATATATATGTATAAAAAAAGCCCAGTGGGCCAAAAAGTCCAAAACCAGCTCATGGAAGCCCAGACCAACGTCAAAAAGTCCAGCTACCAACCCCAAAACACTCAAAATGACTTTGTTTAAGTGCTTAAACGAGACACATAAAGACTCTATGATTGAAACGGCGTCATTTTTAGGATGATTGAAACGGTGTCATTTCGATGTTTTTAGGGTAAAAACGGATCGAAGGAAACCCTAACCCTCTCTCATACTCTCATCTCAGTGATCTCATGCAGCCCCTCTCCTCTCTCATGCAACCCCTCCTTCTCGCACGTAGCCCCTCTCTCACGCCGCAACACTATGCGGCCCATTAACAGCTCCTCGCCGTCAAGGGTTCCCAACGTCTCCCTTTCATGGCCTCTTAGTCTCAGTAAGTTAGTATACTAAAAGTTTTTTACTGCAGGCATTTTATCTGGTGAAATTAGTTGCAGAATATTATAGGCACAATGTTATACGTATTAGGTATCTCCCACTGTTTTAAATACTGTACCGTATCAGTCCGGTCACTGGTCCAGTACAGGTATTGCATATATTTTGTAGTAGCCAATATTTTGGCCTTTAATATATTTTTTTTTTCATTTTTTCAAACTAAAAGTTTATTTTTTGACCCCCAATTCAGACTAATCTATTTATAATTTACATATATGTATTTACAATTTATTCATATAAAGATTATTATTTTGGAATATAATTTAATATATTTATATATTTAATTTATTAATATATTAATTATCCTGAAATGGTGCCGGTATCGAAATATTTCGTTCCAATACCTTGACCGATACGGTGTTCAAAACATTGGTATCCCTATCAAATGTTCCAAATATGATCCAATTATCTCAAATTTACAATTTGATTGAAAGAACAGATTTTATATCATTCATAGTTTAAAGGAAGGAAAAATAACTAGTTTTTGAGAAAATTTCTACAGTAGTTCTTACTGAGTGATACTATATGTACATATAAATTTATGTACAATATTATACATATTGAGTATCTCAATAGTTGACACATAAGCACATATGGTTGTATGAGTAAAATTGTAAAAATAGAAAACATTTTCTCTTCCTAATTATTGAAGTGTCGTGGTCTACTATTATAACTAATTTGAGAGGCTCCAAGAATAACGCCAAAGAGAACTGCTACATATCATATAAGAGATTATACAAAAAGTTAATCTATAAATTGACGTAGTTTTATGGGATCCATTAAATTTACTTTACAATAAAAATAACTTTATAATATGACGTATCAAACCAAGTCACATTAGTTTGTGAGTTTACTTTTATATAATTATTTTGTGACTAAAGTATTTTCCAATACGAAAACTAGAAGAAGAGCTAAAAAAGCCCAAAAGAAGTATATATACCATAGGGTTGGCTCTACAACCACCGCTGGGAGCTCCTGCTAGAGGCTCCCACTAGTGTATTTTATGATTTTTTTTTAATTTTTTTTCACGTGCATTTTTTTATCACTTTTAAGTATTTTTTTAAAAAAATTACAACATTATTAAAAAAATACTTATTTAATCATTAAGTTAAAAAAAAAATCCAACGAGAGTCCTAGTGAGAAGAATAGCATTTTCCATACCAGAGTATGGAAACAAGGGATGATAACCTCTAGATAAAAAATAAAAAAAAATAAAAAATAAAATAAAAATCGAGAATTCTGGCATCACAAGGGCAGATCGATTGATGCCGTCGGTTGTAAAAAAAAAAAAAAAAAAGGGTTCTTAGATGTATCGCTAAAAAACTTCCATAAGAAAGCAGTTCCTTTGGAAGAAGCATCTCTCCATTGGCACAGAAAGACCATACTCGAGAGAGAGAAGATAATATTCACCGGGAGATCGCTCTTTTACTTCAATGATGCTCGAAATAATATTGTTGTGTCCTTTATTTTAAAATGATTGTACGGAATTTACGTATTATAAAATTATATAAATTGTTGTCTTAATTGAAATGATATATGCGGAGGAAGGAAGTTTCTATCTTTTGCCTCCCTTAAAAAAATTATTAAAAAATATTTTATCAACATCAAAATAATAATCTTATCTTAAATACAAAACAAAAGCCCGAAAAACCATTTCCTACTCCTATAAAGTTTTTTTTTTTAATCCCTATAGTTTGAAAATAACCCTAATTAACCCCTCAAACTTTAAAAAAAAAATAATAATAAAAAAAAAAGAAAGAAAGAAAGAAAAAAAGAAAAAAAGAAACTTAGAATCACCTCCCTTATTCTCGAAAAAAGGTCTGAAAATTTCTTTAGTCTAGAAAAATCAAAACAACCCCCTAACCCTAGTAATTTTGAAATAACTCAAGAATCTCTTAGAAAAATCTAATTAAAAAATAAGTAGTAAACTTATTATAAAACATTAAAAAAAGTAGATTCTTTCATAAGTCTTGACATTTATAACTTAAGTTTGGCTAAATCAAAAGATGCATTTTTATTTATTATCTTTTATTCCTTCAATCTCATTCTTGCTCTTCTCCATGATTATAATTTTGAATAGAAGTATTGATTTTTTTTATTGAAGAGAGAAAATATAATTTATACTTCATTATTTGATAAAATCACTATGTGTCTTAGCATCTTTAGTTTAATGAATATATTGATCTATTTTCACTTCAATTATGTTTTATATTTATTTCTTGTATTATATATATAATTAGATAAATATATATGAGTATTGTTATTATAAAGTCTTTACACCTCACACTGCTTATCTAACATAATTTGATTTAAAGGATAAATTTTAAATTTAAATTTTACAAATCAAGTCTTACTATTTAAGTGATGTTGATTGTTTACCCTATACATCGACTTGATAATAGAATAATTTAATATATATATATAATATTTATGAAAGATGTAAACTTATTATTATGATATAAATTCACCCCCAATGATGCCATATGACTCCAAGCACTGGAACTTTAAGATTTATCAATTAATACATGGTACTTTATTTTTTTTTTTGGTTTTCTATTATGATTCACATTTCCTTATGTTTATTAAGTATATTAATTTGTATCTTTTATGAAACTTTTGTATATTAATATAAAAGTAAAATAGATAATGTTGGATATAAAATGAGTTAATACCAAAATATATGATCTAGCCTGTAAGGAGATTCCCCCCTGGGGGTCCCCCAGCGCATCCTAAGGCCCAGGGGGCCCAGCCAAATCTGACTCGTTAGGAGAATCTCATGTACATGACCTAGTCCAGCAGAGGATGGAACTCGTCGGGACTCATTGATCTGAGGTTCCTCGGATAGTGCCCAGTCACCGAGTGTCTGCCCACACAACAAGTATAATATACAGAAGATCGTTGATCTACTGACAAAGAAAGCATGAACGAACTAGAGGAAAGGCAGAGGCAGATCAAGAGGAGAAGGTTGGAGAACCAAACCACATATAATGGCTCTGTCACCCGAATGACACACCACATTTATGATGCCATCGCAGACCCATGCCACATTAATGGAACCATCGCAGAGCCGCGTCTCATTTAAAAGTTCTGACAGAATGAACAGTACAAGGACTCTGGACCTCAGAGTAACATGCATGATTTGCTCTTTGAACTGGTAGTATAAATAGTTGATCTCACGTACAAGGAAACTCTCTCTGATTCTTAGACTTTCTTACTTATTTATTACACTCCAAGAATATTTACTGACTTTGGCATCGGAGACTCTCCGACCCTTAGGCCGCCCTCTCAAAATCGCATACATTCTTCTTTTTGCAAGGCTCGTTGCGAAGACCTGAGTTGTTGGAGCTTGGCTCAAGGGTGTGCGAAACACGACATCAACAATGGCGTCGTTTGTGGGGTCGTAATAGATCTTGCGTGTCCTTCTCATGTTTACAACAACCCGTTCCGAAAACTCAGGAGAGACGTCAGGGATGCCATGGAAGCAAGGTTAAAAGCTATGGAAGAGTGGGTAACAAAATTGACTGGCAAGGTGGAAACACTCTGCAAGGAGAATGCGGAACTCAAGAAACCCCAAGGTGACCAAGAAGGCGAGGAGGCCAGTGACATTGAGCAAATAGGGTCCTGAAATACACAAGCGGGGCCCAAGAAAGAAGAGGAGCAAAAACACATGCAAGATGAGCTCTACAACCTCAAGGGGAAGTACGAGGAGATAGCGCGGAAAGTGGGTACGTCGTCAACGGTTGACCAACTGCTCACAAGTACATATCTACCCTATACTAAAGAGGTAAGGGCATTCCCTTTGCCACCAAAATTCAGAATCCCTATCATGGAAACATATGACGAAAGCAAGGACCCTCTTGAATACCTGGAAACCTTTAGAACTCACATGACGCTACATGACTTCTCTGGGAAAATCGTTTGTAAGGCATTCCTGCTGATACTGAAGGGGCCAGCGCGTGCATGGTTTAGGTCATTGGCACCTAAATCAGTGGACAGCTTCAGCAAGCTAGCCAATCTATTCTAACACAATTCATGTCCAGCTGAAGGAGGTTGCATCTGGCCGTATAGCTCCTCACTATCAAACAAACGGAGGACAAGAGCCTAATCCTACCTGGCCTGGTTCAATAAAAAGCGCATGACCGCCAATGATCAAGATGAGAAGATCACCTTGGCGACACTCCTAGGAGGCATCTCGCCGTGCTCCCAGTTTATAATAGAACAAGCCAGGCAGACTCCCGCAACGCTACAGGAATTCATGGACCAGGATGATAGCTTCATTAACATGGAAGACACTTTCCAAGTGTTAATTGAACCGCGAAGGAAGGAAATAGAGCCCACAGAAAGGAAGGAGAAAGCCCCAGTTAAGGCCAAACTCCATGAGAAAAGGGAAAGAGACTCCCAAGAGAAGCAACGAGAGGAAGTCCCAACAAAGGGACCTGGGCTGCAATACGACCGGGGAGCAATGCGCTGATATTGCTCGTACCATTGGTTCACCTCACACAACACCGAAGACTACCATTCTCCAGAAGGAATGAAGGAATATTTGGACCAACAAAGGAGCCACCACTTCCCGGTCAAGAGACGACTGCAAGAGCAGAGAAGATCGAAGGAAATGAGCAGAGATGGGGATGACTAACACCGAGAAGAGAACAACCCACGAAGGCAAGTGATAAGGGGTCATCGCCGGAACCCCCAGATCGCCACCAAGGCAGGAGTCCCCTCTTGGAGAGATTCGAACCATAGCAGGAGGGTTCACGAGAGGGGGGAATCACCTCGTCAGGACGAAAAGTGTATGTCATGCGGGCCCGATACTATAAGGTGTACTTGGCTGAGTATCACCCCTCCAAGCAACGCAAGGGCGACCCCACTCCGGTAATTTCATTTACGGAGGCCAATGAAGAAGGGGTCCTGTACCCCCAGGACAATGCCCTGGTAGTCACAATGCTCATCGCTAACTTCACTACCCGCAGAATTCTAATTGACAACGGAAGCTCCAAGGACATACTATTTTGGGAAGATTTCGTCCAGATGGCTATCGAAACCTCCCGTTTGGTGCTCGCCCCACGCCCTTAAAAGGCTTCTCCAGAGGCATCATCTGACCAGTAGGGACCATCACGTTGTCGATCCTGGTGGGAAGTGGCCCCTACATGGCCCCTGTTATGGTCGACTTCCTGATGGTAAAAACTCGATCATAGAGATGCCCACCCTTAACTATTTAAGAGTCGTCACGTCGAACTACCACCTCAAAATAAAATTCTCAACTCCTCAGGGAGTGGGAGAAATTTGGGGGAAACAAGTGTTGACAAGTGAGTGCTACGTGCAAGAGCTGAAGTAGAAAGATGAAGAACCCACCTCGAGCTATGCCAACGGGAAAAAATAGGTCGGGCACCGCTGGAAAAACAACGACAGGCTCCTATTTACAATCCGCCTTGCCTAGTTTCTAGGGGGAAAAGGTGGTGCAAGGACAGGCGACCATTTCCCCAGATCGAGAACCCAAGCCCTTTAAACTTTGTATATCTTTATAATGAACTTGTACATTCATTTTTACTTAATAAGACAACTTTTTTGGGCAACATAGAACGTCAGCTTCATGCTCTCGCATTACAAGTACGACACCAGCAAAAAAGAAAAACGCGGCTAACAAGACACAAAGCGACAAGGTCATCAACAACTTAACTCCTTACGGGACACCATAGGGAAAGGTAAGCCAATGTGTTGCCTTATCCCACCCGTGATGGAGAGCTGGTCAGCCGATGGCGGCCCGAATATAAAACTTACCTTCCTTGCAGATGTCAACAGACGGGTGTGGGTTCAGTAACAAGGCCCAAGGGTGACCTTATCCCTCCTATAGAGGAGAGCGGGACCAGCACACAGCCCTCTTGAATACAGTACCCCGACCTTCTTCGCAACGAAGAGTGAGATCAACACCAGCTTGACCTAACAACTACATTTCCTGTGATATCAACAAACGGGAGCGAGCCAGTACACTTACCTTCCAGCGAGATACTATAGGGAAAGGTCGGCCCAAGGGTGACCTTATCCCTCTCGTAAAGGAGAGTGGCACCAGCACATAGCCCTCCCGAATAAATTACCCCAACTCCTATCACGGTGAAGAGCGGTTGGTCAACTGCTGCCAAAACTTACCTACCTGCAGGGTTGTATAGGGAAAAGTAGGCCTTAAAGTTGCCTTATCCCTCCCGCGATGGAGTGTGGGTTAGTCCTCAGCTACTCGACATCAGAAACTTTACCTTCCTCCTGAGTGTCAATAGGCAAGAGCAGGTACAGTAACAAACTACCCAAAAACTTACCTACCTGCGGGATACTATAGGGAAAGGTCAGCCCAAGTGTGACCTTATCCCTCCTGCAGAGGAGAGCAGGTTTTGCCCTCGCAGCGACCTGAAAACTTACCCCGACCTTCACTACAAATGAAGAGTGAGTCTAGCGCCAGCCTAGCTCAAAGGGTTACCTTTTCCTGTGATGTCAACGAGCGGAAGCAGGTCTAGTAACAGATTACCAGAATAACCTACCTCCCTGCGGGACCAAGAAGAGGAAGGCTAGCCTAAGGGCAACCTTGCCCCTCCTGTAGAGAAGAGTGGGCTCCGCCCACAAGGTGACCTAAAAAACTTACCTCGACTCCTATCACGATGAAAGAGTAGACTGCCCCAATGGCAACCTGAAAAAGTTACCTCCTTGGAGAATCAAAAAGGGACAGGCTAGCTTGAAGTAGCCCGACCCCTCCCTAATGGAGTGCAGGTCTAAGTCTTAAGACGTCCCGAAGAAAAGAAACTATACATAGAGGAAGCAAAGCATTACAAAAAAGAGGTCGCACAAAGAGTCAGCAAACAAGGAAAATACGGAGAAGGTACAGTCGGATACGCAAAATTACTCTACTACTTATGCTGGATTACAAAAAAAAAGGGAGCTCGGAAGTGCGATAAGAAAGATAACGAGGAAAACACAAAAAGAATACTACAGGGAAAGCTGGAAACAATATGTGGGAAGTACACAGTCAGATACAAAAAATCATTTTATTAACTGCGCAACAATACAAAAGGAAAATTATATCATGAAATTGAATTATAAGGAAAAAATTACATCACAAAGCTGCATGAAGCCACTGAACTACAAAGAATAATTTTCGCAAGAAGCTTGTACAATTTACAAAACAACCTGCAGTACCACCTACTCCGGGCATACGCGGATAGGAGAAAAAGTCTTTGGAAGGGTCCTAGACCGTAAAACTTACTGAGATCGACTCAACGGCCATGAGCGACGACCACATAACTATAGAACCGCACCGCGGCAACTAAGTCCGATGGAGTCAACCTTATGAGTTCAACATGGGGCAAAGACCACTGCCATTACGACATGTCAATAACGCCAGAGAAAGTCGGCGGATTACAAAAGACAAATCACACCATATGGCCGCACGCAGTCTTATGGGGCTCTAAGGAAGAGAAGTGTTCTAGTGGAAAGGTGCTCTCGGGCGCAAGGAAACCAGACAGTAAAATGTGGCCGTTCGTGTTGTAAACAGCGACGAAGACAGCGCCAAGAATTGAAACATCTCGGAGCCAGCTTCAACATTGGGAACGGTTTACTGAAAAAACGGTTTTGACTGAGTCGAAGAAATTCTGGTATCTAGAGAAGCAAAATTGAAGAGGGAGATGCAGGATATGCGAAAGCATGACACAGGGCGAAGGATGGCCACCACGGTTACCAAGCCATTTACTACCACAACAAAAACACTTCTCCACTTGTACAACCAGGCAGCGAGTTTGATTTTAGAGAAGCTTTTGAAGAGGAGCCCCTTAAGCAAAAGGGCAGGAATGAGAACAAAGGGTCCGAGACCCCACCAACAAAAGATGGGAGGCTTCACCCTCCGACACAAGGACCGCCACAATAGACAGCGTCCTGAGTGCCACTAGAGGATTTGTCATGCACTAGGATGTGAAAAATACATCAGAGCAATGGAGTATGGTAGAAATTCTAACTAGGAGAGAGGTCCTTATAGAGGCGAGGTGGGCTCTTGACCTGCCCGAGCGTCATAACTCCACAAAACACCACCAGACACCATGTGTCCCCTCCCAGAGATCCAGAATCCCAAGATTATCACAACTGTTGTAGTACGTAATTGTCAATATAACAAGTGGAGTTAATGCCAGCAAAAAATGGAGCCATAACACGGAAATAGAATGGACATCATTTAGTGTGGAAACGTAACTGGCACTGTATCGCCACGTATGTAAAATACAAAACATCGCCCAGCGTGTGATCGAACAAGTCAAAAAGTTGGCAGAGCATAAGAAGAATTCTTTCTGGACTCAGCCAAGAAGAATTAGCAGGGTAACCATACTATAAAGAATTTACTCCTATTATCCAAGTGCTACCCGGCTTGGGACGCCTAATAACCAACAAGGTGGACTGTCCCGAAAGTCAACCTAACAACCTGTGTCAGCCGCAACAGTTAAACACTCCAGTTTGTTTCTTTAAAATTTGTATAAATTCTATTTCACTAACGCAATTATATACTGTGGCACGAAAATCAATTGGTTCCAGTCAATAAAATCAACGCCATTGAGCGAAAACTCTGTCAACAACTTACCTCTCCGTGAATCAAAAGGGGAAGGTAGGCCTAGAAGGTTGCCTTATGCCGCTCGCGAAGGAAAGTGGACCGACCCTTGGCCATGGGAAAAATAAAACCTCTACCAGCAAAATCTACACCAACGTAGCGAAAGACGCCAGTGGGGTACCAGGAGAAAAACAAAGGTACAACTGGTACAACCACCAAAATAACAACCACGACAATAGCCGCATTCCAGGAGCTACTATCTGCATAAGGTAAAAAAGCCTAGTGTGACCGTCTAGCGAGGTTGGCAGGGGCACTGCGGACCCCTTTACCCATGTTCCCCAGGTCGGCCGCACAACAACAAAAAAGAAAGGGAAAAAGAGGCAAAGGTATGACAAGCAATGATATGTGCATTAACCAGTATGTCTCTATGTATAAGCCGCCGAACTACAAAATGCAGATACATGTTTTAAAAAAAAGTACAATGAGGCACCCTACATTCCAACACTAGGAATGTCGATCTCAGTAGCAGCAAAAGAGGGGTTGCCCAACTCGACTGCAGTAGAAACGAGGTTGGCCGGTTCCGCTGACGCTGACCAGGATACGAAAGCGGTTAGCATCTCCTTTCTGCAAGTCGCTAAAGGTACTTGGTGAAAAACCTTCAACGCAGCTCCAGGGTCATGAAGAAGAAATCACTGCATCAATTTGCAGCCCTCATTAATCCATTGTCCCCATACCTTATCACAAAAAGTTGGGAACCACCTTAGCTGCTTATGTAAGGAGAGGTTGGCATCTTGGAGACTCGTGTGCAACTGATTTAACAGGTCAATCTCTTCCCACAATTGTCTCTTCTCCACCTACTCTTAGGAGAGGTCAGCCTGGAGACTTTAATTGAGTTGTTCCAGTTGGGTCTTTTCCTCCCCACACTTCTGCTTGTGCTTCCGAAGATGACATTCTGACTTTTTTAGCCTCTTGTGCTCACTTGACAAGTCAAGCCAAATCTTCTCAAGTTCGAACTTCAACTGTTCATTCTCTTCCTTGTCACTGCAAGCACGTTCCAAACTCTCCTGAGCAACTGCCTCCTAATCATCCACGATAAAGGTCACAAGTTGAGAAGTGCCCTGATGACGCAAAAGCAATACTAAGAAAGAAAAAGGAAGTACGAAGAAAAAGAAAAAGGTAAGAAAGGAGCAATCAAACCTCGCGGAAGAAAGATGATAGGCATTCAACAACTCAGCCAATAGCTTCCTCTCAAATCCCTTCCATGGCCAACTGAGACAAGGAAGGAAGGGCCTTCTCAAGATTGGCAAATTCAGGGAGCTCCATAGGAACCTCAGAATGAACGATTGGGTCCTCACTTAAGCTTCTTGGGAAGGGGCAGATTGTAGCATTCGAAGGAGACTCACCGCCTGTGAAAGGCTTTACCTAAGCAAGAGGGTCGACAACAAGGATCCTCGGACCATCGTCATCCTGAACCAAAGGACCTACATCGAAGCACGTCGAGCTCTCAAGAACCTTAACAATTGGAAGAGGTTGACCTCCTATGCAACCTTATGCATCTGCATAGTGGCTGGAGGAAGCTTCCCCCCCTCTGTTCGACCGCCTTGAGAGAGTAACTCCCTGTGGCCGAATGAGATGAGGAAGGGGGAGAGATCCAAGAAGGAGAATGCTGCCCCTCCCTGGGATGGGAAGACGTAAAAGTACTTTCGAGGAGGTTGCTCATTTCAACCTCAACCCTAGGTGCCTCACCAATTATCGCAGGAAGGGGCACCGCAGGGGAACTGCCCGCTTGTCCGACCATTACGACCAGTACAAGGGCCGCCCCAATAATCAGGCTAGCTTCCAAAGTAGCCATTTCCCTCATCAAAGGGTCCTGAGCCCTGGGAAGTGATCTGTCCTCAGTTGGAACTCCCTCCCGATGGGATTTCTTCCCTTTATCCGAAGTAGAAAGGTCCAAGGAACGCTACGCTTTAGGAGCTAAGCGACCTGTGACCGAACCACCAGCGACTTCTCACCATAAGGGAGGTGCCCCAAGGGAGCCAGAGAACTTTCTAGACTTTCTTCCGAAAGAATGACCTCAGAACGAACACAGTCAGGGTGTTTCTGTACCTATTCACACATGATCGCAGGGCGCATCAATTCGTAAGGGGTGGCTATTGGATGCACGGTCTTATCCTCTAGAACCATTCCCCAATCTGTCAGTATGGGAAACTCTCGGCGGCTCACTTGGCCCACCGAAAACTCCCAACCACGGCCCGAGATGAAGAAGAACTTAGAAGACCAGTCTTTTTACCTTGCAGTACCGCTGCTCCAAGGTAACCAGGGCATGAGACGCCTTGAAGCTGCACACATTCCCTTTTAGGCGCAACACTCTATGGGCAAGAAGAAACTGGTGGCCAGTAAGGTCCTCGTCTTCCGGGTAGGATTCCAACAAAGCTCGTAGCCAAATAATACTGCAGTAGATCAATAACCGCTAGGCGTTCGGGTGCAACTGAAAATGGGCCAAGCCGAGGTGGTCCAGAAGGTCGCAGATGGGGCGAGAAAATGGCAATCTCAAGCTGCACAAAAACATAGAAGGGTATAAGGCTACCTTGTTGGAGTGGCCCTTTGAATCAAAGGCACCCTCGTCAAGGCCAGGAACTTCAAAGATAATGGATTCTGACACTCGATAGGTGAAAGCAAAAGAGGCCAATGTGGACTTATCAGTGGACGAGCGTCACCCACTGCCCAAAAACACTGGCCCGACATCGGTAGAAATGCTGGGCTGAACGGATTTTTTAGAAGCCATTGTTGCCAAAATACGAAGTAACAAGGGAGACTGGTTGAAGAGAAGAAAAATTGATAAGAATGGTGGGACAATCGCAAAGTAATGGGAGCAAGTCAAGGCCCACTTCCATGTTTTATAAAAGAAGGTGACGGTTAGACTTCCGTAAGTCGTGACAACTAGGGTACTTGCCGCTTCGGTTTCCGGAAGTGTGGTTCACGAAGCAATGTCAACACGAAAAGCCGCCTAACATCTTTTCATTAATAAGTTCGAAAACATGTGATGAAAAGATGAGCTCATCATGAGGAGACATCGTCAAAAGTAGCCGGCCCACAGGAGCTTCTCAGACAGCAGAAAACCTAAATATAGTACCCAGCCTTGGTTGGAAGGTAAGGTTAAGTCATGATATAATTCCCACCGTACTAGTCCGGTGAGAATTAGTGGGGTAACTGTAAGAGGATTCCCCCCCAATGCCTAAAAGGCCCAGAGAAATCTGGCCCACTAGGAGAATCACATGTACGTGACCTGTGGGAGGAATGGTACAACAAAAGATGAGACTCTTCGAAACTCGTTGATCTAAGATCCCTCGAATAATGTCTAGTCATCAAGCGCCCGCCCACACAGCAGGCATGACATATGGAGGATCGTTGATCTACTGACAAAGAAAGCATGATTGAACCAGCGGAAAGGTCTAAGACCAAGAAGAGAAGGTTGGAGAACCACGCAACATTTAATGGCTCTGCCACCCGAATAACACTCTACATTAATGACGCCGTCGATGACCCACTCCACATTAATGAGACCATCGCTGAGCCACACCGCATTTAAAGGTTCTAACAGAATGAACAGTACAACGACTCCAGACCTCATAGTAACAGGCATGATTTGCTCTTTGAGCTAGTAGTATAAATAGCTAATCCCATGTACGAGGAAACTCTCTCTGATCTCTAAAATTTCTTACTTATTTACTACACTCCAAGAACACTTACTGACTTTGGCATCGGAGAGTCCCCGTCCCCTAGGCCACCCTCTCAAAGCCGCATACATTCTTCTCTTTGTAGGGACCATTGCAAAGACCTGTGTTATTAGAACCTGATCCAAGGGTGTGCAAAACAATACATCAACATAGCCCATAGAAGAATAAAGAGTAACGATATATACACAATACATTTCACAATAAATGAGATAAGTCAAAGGTGGCAAGCCAGCGGCTAGAAAGGGGTGAAGTGACTAAAGGCTCATAAATATAAGACATAAAGGAAGGGAAATAAGACTAAAAAGGAAAGACATGTGACCAAGAGGCCAAGGGACTACTTTTCTTTTAGCCTTCTACAGAATCTGGATATCTCATCCAACTCTCGTTCTCTTTTTGTTAATGCCTAAATTCGCATAACAGGTCAGAATGGAGGAAAGAATTATTACCAGCCCACAATGGTGATTCAGGTTTCAATACGATACTCTTTACGTTCATCCATGAAATATGTAATAAATAAGCTAAATAAAAATAAATAAAGGGAGACACAGGGATTTACGGTTTCGGCATAATGCGTACATCCACGAGTTGTTTAGGGGAGAAATCTACTATAATGGATGATTTTACAATCCCTTATGACCTCATATATCGTTCAATACAATAGAAAAAATTTAGGAAAGATCCTTTGAAGTTCTAATGGAGTTTGGGCATAGGGAGCTTCTGATTATAGTCCTTGTGGAGAGTCTCTTTGTTTTGTGGGGGATCCCTCATATATATATATATATGTCTATTTCTTTAGAGTGATTGCCTTATGAAACTTTTTCCTTTTAAGAGTCTTAGTCCACATGTCGTATATCTTCTTAGTTTTATCTCTTAACGTGATTTTCGACCTTATCTCGAGACTAAATTATAGGCTGCTGATTTAACACCTATACTCCCCCTCTTCACCACCATTATCATTCTATTAGTGAGCTAAGAGTGCCTATAAGAGCTCATACCACAAATAAAGGAAAAAGAAAAAAGGGACGACTTTTTTACTCCAAACTATGAACATAAGCCTTAATATTAAATCACGTAAATCACTCTTTCTCTATATATAATTTATATTTTTTATACTTTACTTACTGTTCAAACTAAGAATGAGCATTAGACCTTTAGATATAGAAATCATTTCATCTCATCTCATCTCATCATTATAAATTTTTTAAATTTTTACATAAAATATAGTAAACAATTTAATTTTTTTCAAATATCAAAACAATAATAATATTAAAAAAAATATTTTAATAATATTTTATTTAACTCATCTAAAATCATATTTCATTTCACTATTTAAACGAGTCCTTAATCTAAATATTACTATCGTAGATCTTTAGCATTGGTAAGAAAAATGCATCGATACAAAATAATGAAAAAAAAAAAAGGGATTTAATCATTACATTAATGTTTGAACTTCTTCAACTTTATTCTAAGTAGGAATGGACCACATGGAATTATCCTTACGACATGAGCCTGACGTAATTGTTTCGGGCTGGAGGCAGTAGGACCGGGTTCTGAATTAACAAATACTGGCTTAGTAAAGGGCTAAAGACACCCTGGTTCTTGCCTAATTAATCAGTAATTATCAATCTTTTTCTTTTCTTTTCTTTTTTATAAGCTAGCCGCCACTAATCATCAATCATTAATCAGATGGCCACCTCAGTAATCAGATGTCTAGCTTCCAAAGTAGCCATTTCCCGCATCAAAGATTCCTGAGCCCCGGGAAGGGGCCTGTCCTCAGCTGGAACTCCCTCCCGACTGGATTTCTTCCCTTTATCCAGAGTAGAAAGGTTCGAGGAACGCTACGCTTTTGGAGCAAAGCGACATGTGGCTGTACCATAAGCGACCTGTCACCATAAGGGAGGTGACCCAAGGGAGGCAAAGAACTTTTTAGACTTTCTTCGGAAATAATGACCTCAAAATGAACACTGTCAAGGTGTTTATGCGCCCATTCATGGACCATCGCAAGGCGCGTCAATTCGTAAGGGGTGGCTATTGAATGCACGGTCTTATCCTCTAGAACCATTCCCCAATCTATCCGTATGGGAAACTCTCGACCGCTCACTTGGCCCTCCGAAAACTCCCAACCACAGCCCAAGACAACGAAGAACTTGGGGACTAGTTTTTTACCTTGCAGTATCGCTGCTCCAAGGTAACTAGGGCATGAGACGCCTTGAAGCTGCATGCTTTTCCTTTTAGGCGCAGCACTCTATGGGCAAGAAGAAACTGGCGGCCAGTAAGGTCCGCATCTTCCAGGTAGGATTCCAACAAAGTTCGTTGCCAAATAATCTTGCAGCATATCAATGACTGCTAGGCGTTTGGATCCAACTGAGAAGGGGCCAAGTCGAAGTGGTCCAGAAGGTCGCAGATGGGGCGAGGGAATGGCAATCTCAAGCCACACAAGAACATTGAAGAGTATAGGGCTACCTTGTTAAGTGGCCCTCTAAATCAACGGCACCCTCGTTAGGGCCACGAACTTCAAAGGTAACCAATTCTAACACTCGATAAGTGAAAGCTAAAGAGGCCAATGTGGACTTATCAGTAGACGAGCGCTACCGAAAACCCAAAAACACTGGCTCGACATCGGCAGAAACGCTGGGTTGAACAGATTTTTTAGAAGCCATTGTTGCCAAAATGCGAAGTAATAGGGGAGACTGGTTGAAGAGAAGAAAAATTGAAAAGATAAGAATGGCGGGACAATCGCAAAGTAATGGGAGCAAGTCAAGGCCCACTCCCACGTTTTATAAAAGAAGGTGGCGGTTAGTCTTCCGTAAGTCGTGACAACTAGGGTACTTGCCACTTCAGTTTCCGAAAGTGCAGTTCAAGAAGCGACGTCAACACAAAAAGCTGCCTAACACCTCTTCATTAATGAGATGTGATGAAAAGATGAGCCCATCATGAGGAGACATCGCCAAAAGTAACTGACCCACAAGAGCTTCTCGAACAGCAGAAAATCTAAATACAGTACCCGGCCTTGGTTGGAAGGTAGGGTTAAGTCATGATAAAATTCCCACCATACTTGTCCGGTGAGAATTAGTGAGGTAACAGTAAGGGAATTTCCAGCCCCCCATTGCCCAAAGGGCCCAACGAAATCTGGCCCACTAGGAGAATCACATGTACATGACCTGTGAGATGAATGGCACAGTAAAGGATGGGACTCGTCGGGACTCGTCGGGACTCGTTGATCTGAGATCTCCTAGATAATGTCCAATCATCAAGCGTCTGCCCACACAGCAGGCATGAAATATGGAGGATCGTTGATCTACTGACAAAGAAAGCATGAAAGGACTAGTAGAAAGGTAGACCAAGAGGAGAAAGTTGGAGAACCACGTGGCATTTAAAGGCTCCGCCGCCCAGATGACACGCTAAATTAATGACGCTATCGCAGACCCACGCCACATAATGGGACCATTGGAGAGCCACGCCACATTTAAAGGTTTTGATAGAATGAATAGTAGGAGGACTTCGGACCTCATAGTAACAGGCATGATTTGCTCTTCGAGCTGGTAGTATAAGTAGCTGATCCCAAGTACAAGGAAACTCCCTATGATCTCTAGAATTTTTTACTTATTTGCTATACTCCAAGAACACTTACTGACTTTGGCATCGGAGAGTCCCCGTCTCCTAGGCTGCCCTCTCAAAGCCACATACATTCTTCTCTTTGCAGGGCCTATTGCGAAGACCTGAATTGTTGGAGTCTAGCCTAAGGGTGTGCGAAACAAGACATCAACATAGCCCATAAGAGAATAAAGAGTAACGATATATACATAACACATTTCACAACAAATGAGATAAGTCAGAGGTGGCAAGCCAATGGCTAGAAAGGGGTGAAGTGACTAAAGGCTCATAAATATAAGACATAAAGGAAGGAATATAAGACTAAAATGGAAAGACATGTGACCAAGAGGCCAGGGGACTATTTTTCTTCTAGCCTTCTACACAATCTGGATATCTCATCCAAACTCTCGTTCTCTCTTTGTTAATGACTAAATTCACATAACAGGTCGGAATGGAGGAAAGAATTATCCCCGACCCACGATGGTGATTCGGGCTTCAATATGATGCTCTTTACGTTTATCCATGAAATACATAATAAATAAGCTAAATAAAAATAAAGGGAGACACGTAGATTTATGTGGTTCGGTATAATACGTACGTCTACGGGTTGTTTGGGGGCGAAGTCCACTATAATGGATAATTTTACAATCTCTCATGATCTCATATATCGCTCAATACAATATAAGAATTTAGGCAAGATCCTTCAGAGTTGTAGTAGAGTTTGGGCGTAGGGAGCTTATGATTAGACTCCTTGTGGAGAGTCTCTCCTTTTTGTGGGGGATCTCCTCATATATATAAATATAATATATTTATATATATAGGTCTATTTCTTTGGAATGATTGCCTTGTTAAACTTTTTCCTTTTAGGAGTCTAAGTCACTTTCTTTTTAAAATTCTAACTCCACTTCCTTTTAGTAGTCTGAGTCCACTTAGCTTATTTCTTCTTGACTATAAGAGCTCATACGAAAAAAAAAAAAAAAAAAAAAAGGACTTTACTCATCTAAAATTATATTTCATCTCATTATCTAAACGAGCCATTAATCTAAATATTACTATCGTAGATCATTACATTAATGTTTGAACTTCTTCAACTTTATTCTCAGTAGGAATGGACCACATGGAGTTAACCTTACGACATGAGCCTGACGTAATTGTTTCGGGCTGGGGGCAGTAGGACCGGGTTCTGAATTAACAAATACCGGCTTAGTAAAGGGCTAAAGACACCCTGTTTCTTGCCTAATTATTCACTAATCATCAATCATTAATCTTTTAACCTTTAAAAACGAAATTCCCACGTGATCAAATATAGACATATGCAACATGCCATTAGCAATTATTTCTACTTTCTCAAGTGCAGACCCCCTTACTTTGGCACCATCAGTGTCACGTCTCCCTTCGCTTTCTTATCCCAACACGTGATTACATATAATTATATATATATATATATAATCACGATTAGTAGATATTTAGATCGGATTTAGATAGAAAGATAAAATAAGATAATTTTAAATAAAAATTAAAAATTAAATAAAATATTATTATAATATTATTTTTTAATATTATTATTGTTTTAAAATTTAAAAAAATTAAATTAAGATTAGAAAAAATTAAATTATTTATTACATTTTAGATAAAAATTAAAAAAAAATTATAATAATAAAATAAAATAAAAATTTTGTATCTCATCTCACTTGTCAAATCTATCCTAATGTATTTATTCAGAAATAAGAAAGAGTGATATTCAATATTAAATACTAAAATCTTATAAAAAAAAAAGTTATATATATATATATATACAATACTAAAAAGTCGTAACAAAAATCTTCAACAAACAGTCAAGAACAAGGGGGCCGGCCGGCACGCTTTTTAATTATCTGCCCATATGAAGGGCATTTCAGTACACTCACGCCTATATAAGCAGCGCCTGTCCAAGTGCCAACAAACCAAACCAAACTAGAATTCGCAGCAGCTGCTCCAACAATCTCTGCTCTTCGCCGACGTTTTGATCTCCGAAAAGATTCAGAGAGAGGGAAAAATATCAAATCAGATGGCAACAGGTGCTAGGAGTGATATGATCAACCGTGGGAGCTTCTCCGGGAGGCTTTCTGGCCGTCCGATTCCAAAGAGGGGTCAGGTGAAGCTGGGCATAGTGGTGGGATTGGCTCACTCTGTTGCTTCCATCTTCTCTGTCCGTAGATGAGCTGCTTCTCAATTCTCTCACTAGAAACCCAGAACCCAATTTTGATGAGGATTAGAGAAACCCAGAGAGAGAAGAGTGTTTTGTAAAAAGGAAGTTTGCATATAATATCATATTTCTTTGTTTTTCTGTTCAATATTCATTGTGTTCGATCATCTTTTTCCTTTACCAGTCTCTGTCTTTCTCGTCTGCAATGGTCTTGAAGGAGGTGAAATCAATGCAAAAACCAAATCTCCAATTAACTTGTAAATATCAAACTAATAAAAACGTACACACGTGAGTGAAGTAAAAAGTAAACGGTAAAGTAAGAAATTGGAAGCAAACAAGTTATAAACTTAACGGAAAATAAAAGAAACAGAAGAGTAAAAAGAAACGGAAAAATGTCATATGACCCATCCCACCCAACCTCACAAAGAAAACGAAGTAAAACATGACGAAAATGAAAAAAAAAAAAACTAAGTAAAGTAAAATTTCGGTTTTTTCTAATTTTTTAAACGATGCTAAATTAGGATTATTAGATTTCATTACATCCTTATCCGAAAAAAAATGATAGGTAGGATTTATTATATTCAATAACGATAAAAAGAAATTATAGTTAAACTAGATTTGAGTTTATACTCTAAAAAAAAAAATCAACAGTATAATTGTAACCTTTTAAAATCAATACATAACATTCTAATAATAGTAGCAATATGTATTCTCAACACATAAAATTATCCAAAAAATTTGTTTAATTGTTGAGTACATGACACTCTGGTAATAATAAAACCTGAATTCTCAACACACAAAATCATTCAAAAATAAGTACAATTGTTGAGTATACAACACACTAATAATTGTAGTAACCATCCATGTTTATCACCACCATTACCATCCATGTTTATCACTTGGTCAATGTTCAAGTTTTCTACATGACTAAATATTCAATATAAATATACTACGAAAGAGATTTCAAATAAAGCAACAAATCACAAATTTTTAAGTGATTACAAACAACCTTTTATACTATTAATAATATAAAAAAAATGCAACAATATGTCACGGTTGCCTTGTGGCTAGCCTTGAAGATTGCAGGGCAGTATCGTTATGAAGGTGAAAAGGGTTAGTGATGGAAGGAAGGAATTTGTGGAAGTGGAATAACGGTATTAACAGAAAGGGCTTTTTAATATGAAGCTGAAGTGATTGGATGTTGTTCGGTGTGTAGAGCAGTTGCGTTTTTTGTGGTTGAGGTTTAATGAAGTGAAACGTTTTGTGATTGTAGTTTTTGTTGTTGCATTTTATTCAGTGTTGTTTGCATTTTGTTCTTCCACACAGCCTACGAGTATATAAGCAGTGCTATGGTTCCTTATCATTTGAACATTAATCATACAGAGATTTGGCTTTTGGAGGTTGAGAATTCTTTGAAGATTCTCTACAAGTTTCATAATGGAATATTGCTTACTCCTTTCCTAACTTGTGTGTTTCTTCCCTATGTTCTTGCTGAGATCTCAAGTAATTTACTTGAATCACAGTAGGTTACTTGAGAGAACCTTACAAGTGGTATCAGTAGTAGTTGATCCTTGCAACGGTGATTCTCATGACAAATGGAACGCATGCAGCATTGAAAGGTCAGATTGAAGGTTCTCAAAAAAGCAAGAAATGAAGCAGAATGAGTTGGAGCATCATCAGCAGGCAATTTTTGGCATAACAGAGAGGTTAGATCACGTTTCATAAATATTGTCATCTTTAGTTGATTCTATAAATAACAATGCCCATCGAGATGGAGAAACATCTCAGGAACCTAGACATCATGAGGAGAGAGGTAGTTTTCATAGGAGTATTAGATTGGATTTTCCACATTTCAATGGTAATGATCCTGCTGGTTGGACTTTTAAGGCTAACCAGTATTTTGATTGTTTTCAAGTATCTTTCCATCAGAAGTTAATGGTGGCTTCACACCATTTGGAAGGGGAGGCATTAGTGTGGTATCGAAATGCCTTAGATGCAGGACAATTTAATTCTTGGGAGTCATTGATGGTGGCTTTGCAAGGGAGGTTCGAACCATTAGTATTTAATAATCCAATAGAAGCTCTAACTAGGTTAAAACAAACAACGTCTATCAGTTTGTATACATCACAATTTGAAGCCTTGTCTAATAGGCTGAAAGGCTTGTTTGAAAAGCATAGAATGAGTTGCTTTATCAGTGGATTGAAAGATGAAATTCACATACCAGTGAAAATGTTCAATCCGTTGAACCTAGGAGCTGCCTTTAGTTTAGCTAAGTTGCAGGAAGAGCATGTATTGTCTTCAAGGAAATCTTGGAGGCAAAATAATCACTTTGCTGAGAAATGGCCAGTAGATAATGTGGCACTGGCTGATTTAGCTAATAAAGGCCCGAAGAATTTATTTCCTTTGAAGAATGTGAATTCTTCTCAAATGGACGAAGAAAGAAGAAAATGATTGTGTTACTACTGTAAGGAAAAGTGGAATCCTAACCATGTTTACAAAAATCCAACGGTTTATTATTTACAAAGGGCAAGTAGTGCTAATCATGAGTTTAGCGACAGTGCTGTGACACAAGAGGCACTACAATTGGAAGAAAAAGGTGAGAAGGAGTATTAGGAATTAGAAGTTTCTATCAATGCAATCTCTGGATGTGTTAGTAATAATGCTATGAAGTTGTTGGGAAAAATTGGCTCATATTCTATGGAGATTCTTGTGGATTCAGGAAGTACTCATAACTTCCTGGATCCAATGGTGATAGAAGCTGCGAACTTAAAAGTAGTTAAGGGGGAGGCTCTTCAGGTGAAAGTGGCAGATGGTACTAAGATACTTAGCCAAGGCAAATGTAAAGAGTATCCAAGGAAACAAGTTTTGAGTTCCTTTCCATGTTCTTACTTTGGGGGGTTGTGACATTCTTTTAGGTGTGCAGTGGCTTAAAACTTTAGGTCTTATCCAGTGGAACTTTAATGAGATGTCGATGCAGTTTGAAGTGTGCGGCAAGAAGCTAGTTTTGTAAGGTCTTTTGTCTCACAATACAGAATGAGAAGCTAGTGTTAATGTGCTTAAATCTTCATTTATTAGGCAGCAAGGATGGTTATTGCAATTGGTGGCAATTGAATATGAGGATAAGCATATGGAGGTTCAGGCTGAACTGGAAGAGGTTCTGCAGCAGTTCAGTTCAATGTTTGATGAACTAGTAGGGTTACCACCCCTAGAGCTTATGACCATCGGATTGAGTTGAAGGATGACATTGCACCAATTTCAGTGAGGCCCTATAGGTATCCTCATTATCAAAAATCTGAAATTGAAAAAATTGTGCATGACTTGTTAACAAATGGAATTCTAAGGCCAAGTCAAAGTCCATTTTCCTTACCTGTGTTGCTTGTTAAGAAAGCTAATGGTACTTGGAGAATGTGTATGAATTATCGAGCCCTTAATCAAGAAACTATCAATAATAAGTTTCCAATCTCTGTCATTGATAAGTTGCTTAATGAACTTTATGAAGCTAAGTTCTTTTCTAAACTTGATCTTAGATCCGAGTATCATCAAATAAGGGTTAGAGATGAAGACATTCTCAAAACGACGTTTGGAACTCATGAAGGTCACTATGAGTTCTTGGTAATACCTTTTGGGCTTACCAATGCACTTGCCACCTTTCAAAATTTGATGAATCATATTTTCAATCCTTTCCTTCGAAAATTTGTTTTGGTCTTTTTTGATGATATCTTGGTTTACAACCAAGATTTTGATTAGCACCTTGAACACTTGAAGGCAGTCTTATCTGTTTTACAGCAGCACACATTATTTGCAAAGAAATCTAAATGTAGATTTGGAGTGACTGAGATAGACTACTTAGGGCACATTATTTCTGAAGGTGGAGTAAAGGCAGATCCTACAAAGATTTCTTCAATGTTGGACTGGCCTGTTCCCAAAACAGTGAAAGCATTAAGGGGGTTTTAGGGCCTTACTGGCTATTATCGAAAATTTATCAAGAGTTATGGTTCTATAGCTGCCCCCTTAACAATGTTGTTGAAGAAGAACTCCTTTGTATGGTCTATTGAAGCTGAGAAGGCTTTTAAGGAGTTAAAATCTACTGTTGCAAAACCTCCAGTATTAAGACTTCCTGATTTTTCTAAGGAGTTCACTATTGAGTGTGATGCTTCGGGAGTGGGGTTGAGAGCTGTACTGATGCAAGACAGCCAACCAATAGCTTTCTTTAGTAAAGCTTTAAAAGAAAAGGCATTATTTTTGTCCACCTATGAAAAGGAATTCTTGGCACCGGTGTTTGCAGTGAGGAAATGGAGACCATATCTCTTGGGTCAGTCATTCAAGATTAAAACTGACCAACAGGCCTTGAAGCACTTGTTGGAACAAAGAGTGGCCATTGAAGCTCAACATAAGTTGATCTCCAAGCTCCTAGGTTATGATTTTCATGTACAATATAAGAGGAGCAGAGACAATAAGGTGGTTGATGCACTTTCCAGGAAGTCTGCAGAAAATATAGCTACTTTAGCTCTTATATCATTTCCCACTCCTTTGTGGTTGGTAGAACTTAAACAAAGTTATGCTTTTTCTAGTGACATATCTAACTTGGTTATGGCTTTGCAGCAAAGGCAGTAGGCTACGAAGGATTTTTCTTTGCAGCAAGGCCTTCTTTTTGAAAAGGGGAAATTGGTGCTAGTTCCTTCATCACCATTTCATGCTAAAGTGCTGCAACATATTCATCACAGCCCTGAGGCAGGCCATGTGGGTTACCATAAAACATTATAAAAGGCTAGGATGGATTTTTTCTAGCCAGGAATGAGGAAGGATATTAAAAAGTTAGTTCAGGAGTGTCAAATCTGTCAAGTGAATAAGCATGAAACTATTCTTCCTGCAGCGTTACTTCAACCCTTGCCTATTCCTCAAAGTCCTTAGCTTGACATTGCCATGGATTTTATTGAGGGACTTCCTTATTCCAATGGAATGTCTATCATTTTGGCTGTGGTGGACAAGTTGACAAAGTTTAGGCATTTTTTTCCATTGGCTCACCCTCACCCTTATACAGCTAGTAAAGTGGCTGAGATTTTTTTTTATTGTTGGTGTATTCAAGCTCCATGGCCTACCAAAGACTATTGTGTCTGATCGAGATACAATCTTTACTAGTCTTTTTTGGACATAATTGTTTAAAATGCAAGGTACAACTTTGGCTTTTAGTTCAACCTATCATCCACAATCAAATGGTCAAGCTGAAGCCTTGAATAAATGTGTGGAAGGTTATTTGAGATCCTATGTCGGGTCTAAGCCAAAAAGTTGGAGTAATTGGCTGCCAATGGCAGAATGGTGTCATAACACTACTGTACATACATCAACTGGTTTTTCTCCTTTTCAAGCCTTGTATGGTATTCCACCCCCTCGGTTGATTTCTTATATTCCAGGCACCACTGTAAATGCTAAAGTGGATCACCAGTTGAAAACTAGAGAGAAAATTATGTCCCTTTTGAAAGAAAATTTGAAGAAAGCTCAAGAGAGGATGAAATTATATGCTAACAGGAAGAGGTCTAAGAGTGTTCTCCAAGTGGGGGATTGGGTTTTTCTGAAGTTGCAGCCTTATAGGAAAAAATCTGTGGTTATAAGGCACAATATGAAATTGACCCCGAGGTACTATGGGCCTTTCCAGGTCATTCAGAAGATAAGGACAGTGGCATATAAGTTGGATTTACCTTTTTTCCTCAAAAGTGCATCTAGTTTTTCATGTTTCTTGTTTAAAGAAAAAGTTGGGTGACTAGATCTCTCCCTTGCCAACATTACCTCCAGTGGATAGTAAAGGCAGTGTGCAGCCTGAACCTAAAATGATTTTGGATAGACGTATGAAGATGCTAGCAATCATGCCTCCACTAAAGTCTTGGTGAAATGGTTGGGTGTTTCTCTTGCAGATAGCTCTTGGGAATCCTTATGGAAGCTCAGATCAAAGTATCCCCATTTATTGGGTACAGTCATTTAGTAATGGTCACGAGTGCCTTGTGGGGAAGGCCTTGAAGATCGAGGGATTGTCACGGGTGCCTTGTGGCTAGCCTTGAAGATTGCAGGGCAGTATCGTTATGAAGGTGAAAAGGGTTAGTGATGGAAGGAAGGAATTCGTGGAAGTGGAATAACGGTATTAATAGAAAGGGCCTTTTAATAAAACGGGGAGTTTTGAAGCTGAAGTGATTGGGTGTCGTTCGGTGTGTAGAGCAGTTGCATTTTTTGTGGTTGAGGTTTAATAAAGTGAAACGTTTTGTGATTGTAGTTTTTGTTGTTGCGTTTTATTTAGTGTTGTTTGCTTTTTGTTCTTCCATCACAGCATCTGAGTATATAAGCAGTGCTGTGGTTCCTTATCATTTGAACATTGATCATACAGAGATTTGGCTTTTGGAGGTTGAGAATTCCTCGATGACTCTCTACAAGTTTCATAATGGAATCTTACTTATTCCTTTCCTAACTTGTGTGTTTCTTCCCTGTGTTCTTGCTGAGATCTCAAGTAGTTTATTTGAATCATAGTAGGTTACTTGAGAGAACCTTACACAATTTGCCAAAAGATAATTAGTCTTTGATAAAAATAAAATGCACAAAGGTTCATAGCACTGATAATGTATAAAAATTCATAAAATACACTATTAAATACATCTTGTAAAAGTTGAGACAAAGAAAAAATCTCACACACAAAAACCTCCTTCAGATTTGTTATTAAAAATTAACAATCACCAACACTAACAAGAACAACAATAAAATTGTGTAAATCAATTCAAATAAACCCTACAAATAAAAACCATCTTCCAAACTTACTCAATTTAATAAATTAATCTTATTAAATGCCTACACCATGAGAGAGAAAATTTCTTACTGGTGGATGGAGGCGCCGTTTGAAAAGGTGCACTAGTGGTTGTTCGTGGACAGCAATTTGGATTTTCGTTAAGTACGAAATAAAAAGGTGGAAGAAATCTGAAAGGGCTGTGCTATGATGGGTCATCATCGTTAAGTACCAAATAAAAATTTGGAAGAAATCCGTTTGCTTTCACTTTTAAATTCCGTTTGCTTTCATTTTTCATTTTTCCGTTTCTTTTAATAAAAAGTGTGGGGTTTAAGTGTAAGTTTTTTGTACAAAAGCATTTCTCTATCAAACATATATTCATTTGTAGCTTTGCCAAAATGGGCAGTCCACTCCAAAGCACTTCCTAAAAAGAGGAATACTGTAGTCTGATTGGATTGAAAAATCATCTTAACTCATCTTATTTCATCTCATAATTATAATTTTTTTAAATTTTTACAAAAAATATAATAAACAATTCAACTTTTTTAAATTATAATTTAACTTTTTTCAAATCTCAAAACAATAATTATATTAAAAAATTATATTTTATTCAACTTTTAACTTTAATCTAAAATCATCTTATCTCATCTCATTATCCAAATAGGACTAATCTAGGCACAAAATTTACAAAAGCTACTCTACACGCCCATATGGCAGCCACACTTATTCATGTTATGTCCCCGTTTAAAAAATTCAAACGCATGAGATGGATGATAGTTTTGTAATATTAAAATTTATTTTTAATGGGGTGCCATAATTTTATTAATTAGTTGTTTGAAGATGAATTAAAATAAAATTAAAAAAATTAAAATAAGTATATAATGTGAAATAATGAATAACAAAACTCAAGTAAATAACTGCTCGAGTCACTTTAAATTGATTATGTCTATTTCGAACCAGACTCAACTCGTTTATAGCCCTTTGTGTGATCTGATAGGACAAGAAAAAACCTCTTGATCTAATACAGCAATACTTGCGTCACAAATATTAATTGTTTTATATTATTAAAAAGTACAATTCGTATAATTGTATAAACTTGTACGACTTTGTATTTACTACTTTTATCATAATAATAAAAAATATATATAACTTCATAGTAAGAATATTTAAGTATTTAAAAGGAGAAGAGAAATCATGTTTCTAATCCGTTATATATTTAAGTCTACATGATGAATATACAAAATTATAGATAAATTTATAAGACTTCATAAAAAAATATTAGTTATTATTAAAATTAAAAAGGTCATGAACAAATTTGAGCTCCTTCCACAAATAAATTATAAATGAACTAATTTAGTTTACCTCCATTACTTATTTAAATCGTACACTAAAAAAAAAAAATTTCTAATATTCTAATTAAATTCGAATCTATTCCTTTTTAAACACATGAAAAATTTTATTTATAAGCCTCACACACCACACACTACTTTTTTTGTTATTTTCTTTTAATTTTTTCTCTTATCAAATGTATAGTATATGGATGATGAGTAGAAGAATTCAATTATTTAAAAAAAATAAAACTAAAAAAAAATTAAAAAAATAAAATAAAAGAAAGTGTGATTTGTAGTGTGTGAAGTTTATAAATAGCAAAACTCTTGCTCCGTTTTTCTTTTCTGATGCTCTTGAAATACTTTATTATATAATATGATAAATACTTTAGGTCCTATTAATAATTAATTAATTACTGTCTTCCATTCTCAAAACATGTATGGACAAATATTTGAAAACGTACAGCCTTCACACTGCTTTCAAAAGTACTAATCAACAGCTTTAAATTATTGTTGTTCCTCCAAACATTGGAACTAATTGATAAATACTTTATATCTTAATTATTTATAACCTAAATTAATTTATTAGGAGTACAAGTTCATTCAAATTGAAAGAATGGTAGTCATGTAGGTATAGATATAATTCGAGGATGAGAGTATTAGAAAGATGTAACATAGCTCTAAATTAGTCAACTTCAATGTTATATCACTCATGGAAAATAATTTCAGGTTGATCCTCTACTTGGTCAAAAAACACGCAATCAAATCAAATTTTATAATCTATTTTATATTTTTAATTTTGTACATCATATTTGTAATGAAGAGAGTCTTTGTCTTATAGTTTTGAATTTCGTTCCATTCTAGTTGGAATGTTCAAAATTTTATATTCTGAAATAGTACTCGATATATATCCTTTTTATGTTTCGTTCTAAGTTTCAGTCTATTTTGACCAATTTTGAACTATATTTCATTTCATTTTGTTTAGAAATCTTCAATTTTTCTCTCTCTCTATATAAACATACACAAATGCATATATGATACATACTTACATATACATGTATAGCTAATCTCGAAACAGCATATTTGGAATGCACAAATAATCTAATATTGAAATATTTATTTATGTACTTAAATCAAAGTGATCACTTGAAAGAAAACTTAAAAATACTTTGCCTATACTTTCCACTTACACTCACTTTTAGGCATATATTCCTATTCCTAAGAAAGCAAAGCTAATTAGGGCTGTACAAAAAGGCCGAAAAATCGACCCGACCCGTTTCACCAAATTAACCCTACTCAACCAGTTTGCCGTTACAATCGGAAACGGGTAATAATACCCGTTACTCGATTTTAACCGACTTCCATTTCAGATGTACGTATGTACGCATGGAGCCAAATAGAAAAGTACTTTTAATGCTTCGGTGAAAGTAACAATATGATAATATTGAGTACTAGAAGTCGTCATGACACTTAAAAAAGCAAAAGCTAATGGGAACGCAATGTGCACGTGAGTATTTTTATTAAAAAATTGTTATTATTATTATATTTTATGTAGATCTTATATTTATTTATTATTTATAAAATGAATTTAATTGTAAATATCATTTTTTAAAATAAAAACATTGCTACTCAACTTGATTAAGAAATTAGTTTTTTAATATATATATTTATTTAATTTTGTCTTAAGAAGTAGAAAAATACAGGCAGGCTCAAGAAGGCTTTGAATTGAATGGATTCTTAACACTATGAAATAGGGTCAGTCAAATTCAAGAAAATCAAAATGCTAGGATGAGTGGGAACGCGACAGTGGCTTCTATGGTCTGTCCAACATTGTCAACACTCAAAATCATTCTATTCTTCTATGAACAAAGTGGCAATAATGCATCCATCCATCCAAACAAACAAAGCAGCAAAGCCTCATGACCCACTCTTTTGCTATTTAAACAGCACACCCACATGCGTTTCTGTCTACCAAACTTACTCTACACGACCTTTTCCACTAAAAGATTCTCTCTCTCTAAGCCAAAAAATTTTAAAAAAAGTGATATTGACTCGTTAATTAATCATGTCTTTTCCAACGTGGCGATGTCAAAGATGTTTTGACTCGATCACTCGGATTCATTTATTAAAGAAGTGTCTGATCATAATCGAAGTAGTTATATATCTCAAAGTCATTCGGCATGAACCATTCAACCAACATTTCGCAATCTAACAAACAGCCCCTCTAATATTATAATCTGAATAGTTAGATTCGAATCTATTCCTTTTTAAACGCAATCTTACCCAATTATATGATGAGACAACAACATCAGCAGTACATTGTATCAACTTGCGTTTCTGCAACAACCACGTTGAAACTCATGATACGATGAATGAATGCCATTGTTATTTGTTTTTTTTTTTTTTTGTTTTTTCATTTTTCTGATGCCATGCTTTGCTCTCGAAGTTTATTGTTATCAAATCAGAACATGCATGGTGGTCATGAGATTTAAAGTTTATTTATTCTAAATATTTTCGATATAAATAGATTATACAAAAATAGTCATACAAGCTAATGTGATTTGATATGATTTATCATATCGTAAAGTTATTTTTATTATAAAATACATTTGACGAATCACATAAAAAATCATGTAAGTTTATAAAATTAATTTTGTATAATCAATTTATAACTGTAGCACTCTATACTCTAAAAAAGTCTTTACACTGCTTTTAAAACTAATCAACTACTTTAAACTATTGTTGTTCCTCCAAACATCATGGCCCTAAAGTTTGTACCCTAAAAGTAATTTAATAGGAATACAAGTTTATTCAAAATTGAAAGAAGGATTGTTTAAAGTAGCATTAATCTAGGAGTGATATTGTATGCAAGTGGGGTGCCAATTTGACCTAATCTGATTTGGGTAATTTGGACCAAGTCTAGAAAGAGGAAATCTCCACTAATCTACCGTACATTTTCATCATTTCATCGGCAAGTTATCGTCACACATCGTTGTCAATGTGCAATTGACATGCGCATCTCTGTTCGTTGCATTCTCGACTTCTTTTTATTAGATCTTGGAAGAAAAAATTTAGTTGTAAGCGATTCTACGCATTAATACGTGTATCCATTCAATGTGATTGATTAAAAAAAAAATTTTAATGAAAACGGTGTTAATTTGAATTTAGAATATGAAGGCAACAGAATTAATATACAGATTGGTATGCAAACTTGCTTGTACATACCAAAACTCATTTTGGAATACTAGTTATTTTTGCTTCTCATTAGCTTGTTTTCTAGCACTCTATCTTATTTTTTCTATTTTCAAACATTTTTCCCTATCGGCTGGAACAAAAAAATGTTAGCAAAGGGTGATAAAAATAGCTGGCCCAAATATCCCAGACCAGCCCATCAAAAAGTCATCATTAAGAGGTAAGTGGGAAAATGAAAGAATGAGACCAGACAAAAAGGAAAAGTAGAATGTAAGAGAAAAAGAAATAACGACCCAGAAAAATCAGAAATGAGAGGAAAACAGGTTAGACACATAAAAAAGGAAGTGACATGAAGTTGAACTTATGACCAGCCACTCACGAGACCTCAATAAAAGGAGATCTGATCAAAACCAAAAATGGAATATCTTCAACTTCATGCCTAGAGCTCCACAAATATTATCTTCTTCAGAAAAAGAGGTTTCCAACCTCCATTATACAGAGAGAAACGAGAGACTATGAGAGGCTATAAGATACTCTTATTGTAGTGGATTTTTCCTCCAAACAACCTGTGAACGTAAATCATGTGCCAAACCACATAAATTTGTGTGTCTCCAACTCTATTTACATTTTCAGTATTATTTTACTGTTTACTGTTATGGATGTACGTACAGGCAAAGTATCAACATTCTGAACTGCCACCATAGGCTTCAGATTGCTTCATCGTGACTTGGACCATACCCATGGGCAATGGTGGAGCCATGTTGTACCAAGGGGGGCCATCTCCCCCCAAAAAAAAAAACTTTTTGAAATTATATAATAATCCCTAAATTTTATGCATAATTCTACAAATATAGAAAATGCCGCCCCCCAAAAAAATTATAATCTCCATATGCTCTCTAAAATGTTTTTAAAATTTCAATATATCTAGAAATATCTCTCCAATCTTTTTTATAGTTCCAAAATTTTGTTTAATTTTTATATATTATTTCTTTTCATGGATGTGGCTTTTCTAAAATTAAAATTAAAATTAAATCTGGGAGAAATAATAAACTTATTAATATGGATTCCAATGTATTTTTTAAACAATATTGGGTTTCTTAATATGGAATTCAAAGTAAAAACACAAGAAAAATTATTTAAGGTTGATGATCTATTTGAAAAATAGTTTGTAGTTATGTTTTATAATTTTTCAATCTCTTTTAAATTTATATAAGAGAATTAATGTTTGCAATCCTAGGATCATGTGCAAGTCTTCACTCCCATTGAAAAAAGTAGATAAATTTAGGATCTACATGACAAAATTATTTTTTAATAGTGGACCCCACTTTTTTTTTTCAAAGAGTGCATAGAGCTTACACACCCAGTATTTAGCATTAATTTTTATATAAATGTGTCATACAATAGAAAAGTTGGCCCCCTTCAACACAATTGTTGGTTCCCCCATTGCCCGTGGATCAGGAATAACTCATTCTCTCATTCTGACCTATTGTACGCTTTTTTACATTAATAATTAGTCAGTTGCCTTCAACCAACAATCAATCCTCAGGCGTCCTTCTATTGGTTTGGCCAACCATTCAACCTCGGCCCCGTATGGTTATTGGACTGCATTAAGATCAACTCAGTTTAGTCTAATTTTAAGTTTAATTTAACATTCAAACATCCAACTCTCAAACCACTAAATTCATTTCAACTCAAAACCTCTTTATACATAAGACACACAATCTTTTTCAACTCAACACCTCTATACATGCGGGACCCATAACCTTTTTCAAATTCTTATAAATATATCTAAACTTATTTTAACATCCAAACACATCTAAACTCATTTTAAGTGGGCTCCACAAAACTTACTTCACATCTCAACTCACTACTATTTATAAAGAACTCAACTCATCTCAACTATGCTCAACATCTAAACGCACCCTAAGTGGGTTGACATGTCGCTTAAACTAATGAATTATTTTATTCTCAAGTCAGTATGTAAAACTCACTTTCCTCATCACACAAATGATAAGATTTGATTTATAAGATTCAAATTTTAAAATTTATCTTTTAAATTAAATCATATAACGTTAGTAATGTGTTAGTAGATGCCTTAAAAAAACATTACTCTAAAACTAATAGTATTTTAAAGGGATTTTTTTCTCTAAAAGTAACCTTATGCCCTTTATATTTTCTTGAAAAAAGTATACATGTATTCTTGCTTATTTTTAAAGGATGCCAAGGATCAGAGCTTAGAAATTTCTACAAAAATTAAGAGCTAGTTTAGGATTATTTTATTATTATTATATACTACTATCTATTATTTTTTATTATTTTTTTATTATTATTCACAAAATATCTAAAATTACCTTACCATCTAAACGCTATATATAACCGTCTAATCAATGCGACTTTCAAATTCCATAAAAAACTAACTTCATGGTGGTTTTCCCCCTGATTCAATTAAAACAAAAAACAGTGATATGGTAACAACAGGACCAAAACTTATTCATAACTTGTTAATTTTCTAATACTTTTTTTAAAAATGAAAGCAGATCATGTCAACGTAACAGTTAAAATAAAATTTAAAAAAAAACGACATTTTATTCACTAATTGTGAAAAGGTTGTAAAGTAAATAAATTGGCATGAGTAGATATACGCTTCGTTCGATGTTAAGAATGATTCAAATTATCTATAATAATAAAATTATTTATAAATAATAATAAAATAATATGACAAAAATTTAATTCTAAACATTCATCAAAATAGTCAAGAATTTCCCAAATAATTTAGCATTTGTTAAGGATGAATTGACAAGCAGATAAGAAGATTCTTCTAGTAAGCAAGTCTCAAATGGTGAGAGAAATTATAGAAATTATATTCCCAAAGAGTGGCGCTACTCTGCATCATCCATCAGAGCAATGGAGTATCATGAAAATTCTAATTGGGAGAGAGGTCCTTATATTGGTGGGGTGGACTCTTGACCTGCCCAAGCGTCATAACTCTACAAAACACCACTAGACGCCACGTGCCTCCTCCCAGAGATCCAGAATCCCTCGATTATTACAATTACTATAGTACGTATCTATTGATATAACAAGCGGAGGTAATGCCAATAAAAAAATGGAGCCATAACGTGGAAATCGAAGGGACGTCATTTAATGTGGAAACATAACTAGCACTGTATTGCCACATATGTAAAATACAAACCGTTGCCCAGCGTGTTGCCGAACAGGTCGAAAAGTTGGCAAAGCATAAGAAGAATTCTTTCCGAACTCATCCAATAAGGATTAGTGGGGTAACAAAACTATAAAGAATTTACTCCTACTATCAAAGTACTACCCAGCTTGGGGATGCCTAATAACCAACAAGGCGGACAGTCCCAGAAGTCAACCTAACAACCTATGTCAGCCACAACAGTTGAACACTCCAATTTGTTTCCTTAAAATTTGTATAAATTCTATTTCACTAACGCAATTATATATTGTGGCATGAAAAATCAATTGGTTTCAGTCGATAAAATCAACGCCTTTAAGCGAAAACTCCATCAACAACTCACATCCCCGTGAAGCGAAAAGGGAAGGCAGACCTAGAAACCTCCATTAGCAAAATCTACACCAACAAAGCGAAAGATGCCAGTGGGCTAGGCCAAGAGAAAAATAAAGGTACAACCGGTACAACCACCAGAATAACGACCACGACAACATCCGCATTCCAAGAGCTACTATCCGTAGAAGGTAAACAAGCCCAGTGTGACTGGCTAGCAAGGTAGGCAAGGGCACTGCGGACACATTTACCCATGTTCCCCAGGTTGGCCACACAACAACAAGAAAGAAAGGGAAAAAGAAACAAAGGCATGACAAGCAAAGATATGTGCATTAACCAATATGTCTCTATGTATAAGCCGCCGAACAACAAAATGCAGATACATATTTCAAAAAAAAAGTACAACGAGGCGCATAAAACCCCTACATTTCAACACCTGGAATGCCGATCTTAGTAGTAGCAAAAGCGGGGTTGCCCAACTCGACGACCGCAGGAATGAGGTTGGCCAGATCCACTGACGCAGACAAGGATACGAAAGCGGTCAACATCTCCTTTCTCCCTAGATCGTGGTTGGATTTAAAGAATGTCTTGCTGGTCAAGATATCGCCAGGCGCAAGTCGCTAAAGGTACTTGATGAAAGACCTTCAACGCAACTCCGGACTCTAAAAATGAAATGACCGCATCAATTTGCGGTCCTCATTAATCCCTTGTCCCCATGCCTTATCATGAAAAGTCGGGAACCACCTTAGCTGCTTGTGTAAGGAGAGGTTGGCATCCTGGAGACTCGTGTGCAGTTGCTTTAACCGGTCAACCTCTTCCCGCAACTGCCTCTTCTCCACCTGCTCTCAGGTGAGGTCGGCCTGGAGACTTTAATTGAGTTGCTCCAATTGGGTCTTTTCCTCCTCCCACTTCTGATTGTGCTTCTAAAGATGATGCTCTGACTTTTTCAGCCTCTTGTGCTCGCCCGACAAGTCGAGCCTCATCTTCTCAAGTTCGAACGTCAGCTGTTCATTCTCTTCCTTGTCATTGCGAGCGTGGTCCAAACTCTCCTGAGCAATTGTCTCTTGATCATCCACGATAAAGGTCGCAAGTTGAGAAGTGCCCTGATGACGCAAAAGCAATACTAAGAAAGAAAAAGGAAGTACGAAGAAAAAGAAAAAGACGGGAAATGTGCAATTAAACCTTGCGGAAGAAAGATGATAGGCATTCGACAACCCCAATAGCTTCTTCTCGGCTCCCTTCTATGGCCAGTTGAGACAAGGAAGGAAGGGCCTTTTCAAGATTGGAAAGTTCAGGGAGCTCCACAGGAACCTCAAAACGAACGGTTGGGTCCTCACTTATGCTTCTTGGGAAGGGGACGATTGTAGCATCCGGAGGAGACTCGTTGCCTGTGAAAGGCTCTCCCTGAGCAAACGGGTCGACAACCGGGATCCACAGACCATCCTTAGCCTGAACCGAAGAACCTGCAACGGAGCACGTCGAGCTCCCAAGAACGTTAACAATTGGAGGAGGTTGACCTCCTATGCAACCTTCTGCATCCGCATGGTGGCTGGAGGAAGCTTGCCCCCCTCTGTTCGACCTCCTCGATAGGGCGATTCCCTGCGGCCGAACGAGATAAGGAAGGGGGAGAGATCCAAGAAGGAGAATGTTGCCCCTCCTCGGGAGGGGAAGACGTAAAAGTACTTTCGAGGAGGTTGCCCATTTTAGCCTCAACCCTGGGTGCCTCACCAATCATCGCGTGAAGGGGCACTGCAGGGGAACTTCCCGCTTGTCCGACAGTTATGACCAGTGCAAGGGCTGCCCCAGTAATCAGATGGCTAGCTTCCAAAGTAGCCATTTCCCACATCAAAGGGTCCTGAGCCCAAAGAAGGGGCCTATCCTCAGCTAGAACTCCTTCCCGACTGGATTTCTTCCCTTTATCTGGAGTAGAAAGGTCCGAGGAATGCTACGCTTTTGGAGCAAAGCGACATGTGGCCGTACCATAAGCGACCTGTCACCATAAGGGAGGTGACCCAAGGGAGGCAGAAACTTTACAGACTTTCTTCGAAAAGAATGACCTCAAAACGAACACTGTCAAGGTGTTTCTGCGCCCATTCACGGACCATTGCAAGGTGCGTCAATTCATAAGGGGTGGTGGCTATTGGATGCACGGTCTTATCCTCTGGAACCATTCCCCAATCTGTCCGTATGGACAACTCTCGGCGGCTCACTTGGCCCGCCGAAAACTCCTAACCACAGCCCGAGACAAAGAAGAACTTTGGGGACCAGTCTTTTACCTTGCAGTACCACTGCTCCAAGGTAACCAGGGCATGAGACACCTTGAAGCTGCATGCATTCCCTTTTAGGCGCAGCACTCTGTGGGCAAGAAGAAACTGGCGGCCAGTAAGGTCCGCGTCTTCCAGGTAGGATTCCAACAAAGCTCGTCGCCAAATAATGTTGCAGCATATCAATAACTGCCAGGCGTTCGGGTGCAACTGAGAAGGGGCCAAGTCAAGGTGGTCCAGAAGCTCACGGATGGGGAAAGGGAATGGCAATCTAAAGCCACACAAGAACATAGAAGAGCATAGGGCTACTTTGTTAGAGTGGCCCTCTGAATCAGCGGCACCCTCATCTGGGCCAAAAACTTCAAAGGTAATGAATTCTGACACTCAATAAGTGAAAGCTAAAGAGGCCAATGTGGACTTATCATTAGACGAGTGCCACCCACTGCCCAAAAACACTGGCCCGACATCGGCAGAAACGCTGGGTTAAATAGATTTTTTAGAAGCCATTGTTGCCAAAACGCAAAGTAATAGGGGAAACTGGTTAAAAAGAAGAAAAATTGAAAAGAAACGAATGGCGATCGCAAAGTAATGGGAGCAAGTCAAGCCCCACTCCCACGTTTTACAAAAGAATGTGACAGTTAGACTTCGGTAAGTCGTGACAACTAGGGTACTTGCGGCTTCAGTTTCTGAAAGTGTGGTTCACGAAGCGACGTCAACACAAAAAGCCGCCTAACACCTCTTCATTAATGAGATGTGATGAAAAGATGAGCCCATCATGAGAAGACATCGCCAAAAGTAACTGACTCACAGGAGCTTCTCGGACAGCAGAAAATCTAAATACAGTACCCGGTCTTGGTTGGAAGGTAGGGTTAAGTCATGATAAAATTTCCACCATACTCGTCTAGTGAGAATTAGGGGGGTAATGGTAAGGGAATTTCCCCCCCAATGCCTAAAGGGCCCAGCGAAATCTGGCCCACTAGGAGAATTACATGTACGTGACCTGTGGGATGAATGGTGCAGCAGAGATGGGACTCGTCGGGACTCGTTGATATGAGATTCCTCAGATAGTGTCCAATCATCGAGCGCCCGCCCACAACAAATGAGATAAGTCAGAGGTGCCAAGCCAACGGCTAGAAAGGGGTGAAATGACTAAAGTCTCATAAATATAAGACATAAAGGAAGGGAAATAAGACTGAAAAGGAAAGGCATGTGACCAAGAGGCTAGGTGACTATTTTTCTTCTAACCTTCTACACAATTTGGATATCTCATCCAAACGCTCGTTCTCTCTTTGTTAATGCCTAAATTCGCATAACAGGTTGGAATGGAGTAAAGAATTATCCCCGGCCCACGATAGTGACTCTGGCTTCAATATGATGCTCTTTGCATTTATCCATGAAATACGTAATAAATAAGCTAAATAAAAATAAAGGGAGATACAGAGATTTATGTGGTTCGGCATAATATGTACGTCCACGGGTTGTTTGGGGGTGAAATCCACTATAACGGGTGATTTTACAATCTCTCATAGCCTCATATATTGCTCAATACAATAGAAGAATTTAAAGAAGATCCTTTGGAGTTGTAGTAGAGTTTGGGCGTAGGGAGCTTTTGATTAGTGTCCTTGTGGAGAGTCTCTCCATTTTGTGAGAGATCTCCTCATATATATATATATATATTATATAGGTTTATTTCCTTAGAGTGATTGCCTTGTAAAGCCTTTTTCTTTTAAAAGTCTGAGTCCACTTATCCTATCTCTTATTGACTTTATCTCTAAACTTGATTTTCGGCTTTATCTTAAGGCTAAATTGTAGGTTGCTGATTTAACATCTACACTCCCCATCTTCACCTCAATTATCATTATATTAGTGAGCTAAGAGTGGCTATAAGAGCTCATACAAAAATAAAATTAAAAAAAAGAAAAAGAAAAAAAATAGGACCTTTTTTCTCCAAAACTATGAATGTAAGCCTTAATATTGAATCACGTAAATCACTCTTTCTCTATATATAATTTATATTTTTTATACTTTACTGTTCAAACTAAGAATGGGCATTAGGCCTATGAATATAGAGATCATCTCATTTCTTCTAATCTCATCTTTATAATTTTTTTAAATTCTCGCTTAAAATAAAGTAAACAATTTAATTTTTACAAATTTTAAAATAATAATAATATAAAAAAATAATATTTTAATAATATTTTATTCAACTCATCTAAAATTATATTTCATCTCACTATCCAAACGAACTATTAATCTAAATATTACTATCGTAGATCATTAGCATTGGTAAGAAAAATGCATGACACAAAATAATAATAAAAAAAAGTATTTAATCATTACGTTAATGTTTGAACTTCTTCAACTGTATTCTAAGTAGGAATGGACCACATGGAATTAACCTTACGACATGAGCCTGACGTAATTGTTTCGGGCTGGGGGCAGTAGGACCGGGTTCTGAATTAACAAATACCGGCTTAGTAAAGGGCTAAAGACACCCTGGTTCTTGCCTAATTAATCAGTAATTATAAATCTTTTTCTTTTCTTTTCTTTTTTATAAGCTAGCCGCCACTAATCATCAATCATTAATCTTTTAACCTTTAAAAACGAAATTCCCACGTGATCAAATATAGACATATGCAACATGCCATTAACAATTATTTCTACTTTCTCAAGTGCAGACCCCCTTACTTTGGCACCATTAGTCTCACGTCTCCCTTCGCTTTCTTATCCCACCACGTGATTACATATAATTATATATATATATATATAATCACGATTAGTAGATATTTAGAACGGATTTAGATAGGAAGTTCAAATAAGATAATTTTAAATAAAAATTAAAAATTAAATAAAATATTATTATAATATTAATTTTTAATATTATTATTATTTTAAAATTTTAAAAAATTAAATTGTTTATTATATTTTATATAAAAATTTAAAAAAATTATAATGATGAGATGAGATGAAATATTCTCTAAATCCAAACAAATCCATAGGTTTGGATAGTAAGATGAGAAATTTTTGTTTTACATGAAAGTTAACATATTATTTTTTAATATTATTATTGTTTTAGAATTAAAAAAAATTGAATTAAAATTAAAAAAAGTTGAATTATTTATTATATTTTATATAAAAATTTTAAAAATTATAATGATGAGATGAAAATTTTGTGTCTCGTCCCACTTGCCAAACCTATCCAAATGTATTTATAGAGAAATAAGAAAGAATGATATTTAATATAAAATACTAAAATCTTATCAAATATATATATATATATATATATATATACACACAATACTAAAAAACCGTAACAAAAATCTTCAACAAACAGTCAAGAACAAGGGGGGAGCCTGGCACGCTTTTTAATTATCTGCCCATATGAAGGGCATTTCAGTACACTCACGCCTATATAAGCAGCGCCTGTCCAAGTGCCAACAAACCTAACCAAACTAGAATTCGCAGCAACTGCTCCAACAATCTCTGCTCTTCGCCGACGTTTTGATCTCCGAAAAGATTCAGAGAGAGAGAAAAATATCAAATCAGATGGCAGCAGGTGCTAGGAGTGATATGATCAACGGTGGGAGCTTCTCCGGGAGGCTTTCTGGCCGTCCAATTCCAAGGAGGGGTCAGGTGAAGCTGGGCATAGTGGTGGGATTGGCTCACTCTGTTGCTTCCATCTTCTCTGTCCGTAGAAGATGAGCTGCTTCTCAATTCTCTCACTAGAAACTCAGAACCCAGTTTTGATGAGGATTAGAGAAACCCAGAGTGAGAAGAGTGTTTTGTAAAAAGGAAGTTTGTATATAATATCATATTTCTTTGTTTTTCTGTTCAATATTCATTGTGTTCGATCATCTTTTTCCTTTACCAGTCTCTGTCTTTCTCGTCTGCAATGGTCTTGACTTATTATAGGATCTGAAGAAGGTGAAATCAATGCAAAAACCAAATCTCCAATTAACTTGTAAATATCAAACTAATAAAAACGTACACACGTGAGTGAAGTAAAAAATAAACGGTAAAGTAAGAAATTGGAAGCAAACGAAAAGATAAACTTAACGGATGAATGAATGTTAAACGAAAAGTTACGGCGACAACCACAGATATTTCGACGGATGAATGAATGTATGTAATTGCTCTGGTTTTCTTTAGATGATAATATGATAAGTACTTTAGGTCCTATTAATTAATTAATTAATTAGTGTCCTCCATTCTCACAACATGTATGGACAAATACTTTAAAACGTACAGCCTTCACGCTTCTTTCAAAACTAATCAACAGCTTTAAATTGTTGTTGTTCCTCCAAACATTGGAACTATTTTTTTTTTTTGGAAAACAACTTCAGTATCTATATTTCATTCAAACTCAGACATTACAATTTTGTCATGTATTACAAAGTTGTAAAGGCCCTCAGGGCCATCTTCTAACCAACACTTTTCTTCATTTACTGTATAAGCAAATTTTGCTAAAAAATCAACTGCTTTGTTTCCTTCCCTATAAGTGTGTTGGACCTTCCAAAAGGATCTGTTTTCAAGGACTGTTTGGATGTCCTCCACCTTCTGGCCATTTCATTCCCAGTTCTCATCTTTACTATTTACTGCCCTTATTATCTCCAAAGCATCCTCTTCGAAAGTAGCATACTCTATTACTAACTCAGAACCCAACTGCAGTGCTCTCCACAATGCATTAACTTCAGCCAAACCTGGAGAAGATATGTTTGATCTTGGCATACTCATAGCTGCAAGGACTTCCCCCTTCAACATCTCAAATTATCACACCAGCCCCCATTCTTTTCCCTTTTGGATCAAACGCTGCATCCCAATTTATCTTCATTCACCTTCCCTAGGTGCAATCCACCTCACCTGATCTCTATCAAACTGTTCTCTTGCTGGCCTGACCTGTAGGGTAGTTTGTGCTTGTCTAAATTCCTCCAAGCTAGACTTAGCCTGATTGAAAACCTTGCTTGGACTAGAGAAAATATTTTCAAAGACAAACTTGTTTCTCCTCAGCCAAATAGCTCTCATGACTGTTGCAATTAACACCATATCTTCCTTCTTTAGTCTTTCCACCATCTTGATCCAGACTAACAGCATGTCTTCTTCACCATAGTTCCGTTTTTGTATAGGGCTTCCTGACTCTGCCCACACATCTGTAGTAGCTGGACAACACCACATTGCATGACTTATAGTTTCTTCTTCCCCCTCACATATTGGGCAGCAAGGCTTTTGAAGCACTCTTTTCTGGAACAGATTCCTACTTGTAGGAAGGCAATTATTTAAAACTTTCCACATAAAGACTTTAACCACCCCTGGCACTTCTAGCTCCCATAGAGTTTTCCATCCCTCTATACCTTCTGTTCCATATGAAGTTTCCCCAATCAACTTTCTCCTTCAACTGAGTTCCAGGTGGTAGGCTGACTTTATATTAAAAAGTCCTTTCTTGGATGGAGCCCATATTCGTTTATCAAGTAAACCTGATTGACTGATTGGGATAACTACAAACCAAATCTGCTTCATCTTCACAAAGAACTTTTCTAACCAGATCCTCATTCCATCTCCCTTTGCCTTCATCAATTAACTCTGCCACTTTTGCTTCCTTGTTCAGAATCTGATTTGGTGATTGAATCATGTAAGAAGACTGCTTGGGTACCCACTTGTCGCTCCATATCTGAATATTTTGCCCATTACCAACCCTCCAAACCAGCCCCTCCTTTAACAGCTCCATAGATCCCATCAAACTTCGCCAGATCAGAGAAGGTCCTCTACCTAAACTTGCCTCCAACACCTCAGTTTTTCTACGGTACTTGTCTTTTAAAACTCTAGCTGCAATTGAGTTGGGATTTGTGAGAATTCTTCAACATTGTTGTGCTAAAAGAGCTCTATTAAAACTCTCTAGCTCTCTAAAACCCAACCCACCACTAGTTTTTGCCAGCTCCATCTTCTTCCAACTCCACCATTGTATCTTCTTTTCATTTTCCCCATGGCTCCACCAAAACCTTGACATTAGAGTGGGTATTTCTTTGCAAAGCCTCTTGGGAAGAGCAAAAACACTCATATGATAGGTCGGTATTGCTTGAATAACATCTTTTAAGAGTATTTCCTTCCCAACTGGTGATAAGAACTGGTTCTTCCAATTACTAATCTTCAACCATATCCTGTCTTTTATACCTCTAAAGGTATTGTATTTTGACCTACCCACCATAGTAGGCAAGCCTAAATACCTCTCATAGTTGTTCTGCACCCTTGCTCCCAAATCTTGTGAAATTTGGTCCCACTCCTCCTTCCTTCCATTCTTGCTGAACATGATTGTAGATTTTTGCTTGTTCAAACATTGCCCTGATGCTTGTTCATATAATTTCGAGAGGGAGCTAATCTTCTACCATTCTATCCAGTTTGCCCTCCCAAATATGAGGTAGTCATCTGCAAAAAGTAGACGAGTCAATCTAATTCCACCCCTAGCCACAGCCACACCCCTTATTTCCTTCCTTATCTCAACAACACTTATGAGATTACTCAACCCTTCAGCACACAACAGAAAAAGATATGGGAATAAATGGTCCCCTTGTCTTAGGCCCTTTGTAGGCTTGATCACACTTCTGGGGCTTCCATTAACTAGAACAACATATGAAACTAAGTTTATGCATGACATTATCATCTCAACCCATCTAGCACCAAATCCAAGTTTCTTCATCACAGCCTCTACAAAAGGTCACTCAACCCTATCATAAGCTTTGGAAATGTCTAGCTTTATAGCCATGCTTCCTACTCTCCCCTTCAGTCTAGTCCTCATTGAGTGTAAGGCCTCATAAGCAGCTATGACATTGTCTGAGATCAACCTCCCAGGAATGAAGGCACTTTGATTTTTTGATATAAACTCATCAAGCACCAACTTCAGTCTGTTTGCAAGAGCTTTGGCCATTATTTTGTAAAACACGTTACTTAGACTTATGGGCCTATAATCCCCTACCTTTTTTGGCTCAGCACACTTTGGGATCAAAGCAACATAAGTAAAATTCAATTCAGGGACCATCTTACCCCCATTCAGGAAATCCAGGGCTGCTTCATATACATCAACTCCTATTGTGTTCCAACAAGCTTGATAGAAGCAGGCATTGTAACCATCAGGGCCAGGAGACTTATATGGCCCCATCTGCTTCAAGGTTGTCTCCACCTCTTCTCTAACAAAAGGTTTCAGCAATGCATCATTCATGCTACTAGTAACTCAAGAATCAAGATGCCTTAAACACTCTTCTATTACTAGGCTGGAAGGATTTTCAGTTTTATAAACTTCCTCAAAATGATCCTTAAAAGCTTTAGCAACACCCTTTTGATCCTCTCTCAGTATTGACTGGCCATCTTCAACAGGAAAAATTTGACTTCTCTTTTTCCTTTGATTAGCACAAGCCTAAAAGAATTTTGTATTCTTATCTCCCATATTGTACCAGTTTCTCTTGGCCCTTTGTCTCCATTTCAAATCCTCCTGCTCCAAGAGTCTGCCTACCTCATGTTGCAGCTTGATAACTTCACTACTATTCTGAGGCCCCTCATCCTTTTGCAATTCCTTAATTCTGGCCGTAATCTGGTCTATGTGCCCACATCTTTCTCTATCTCTTTTCCTGAAACCTCGACCAAGTGCTTCACCACATATGCTTAATAACTTTTGCACATTTTCTATTGGTTTACTTGACTGCACCTTTTTGGACCAAGCCCCTTCAACCATACTCTTGCACTTTTCCTCTTTCAACCAGCTGGCTTCGAACCTGAAGACATAACCTCTTTTATTCAGCCTTTTACCACCACCCACAAAAGACAGCAACATTGGCTTATGGTCAGAACTTCTTGCAACTAAGCCTTCCACTACCACCTCTCTAAACATACCCTTCCATTCTGCATTCATCAAGTAACGATCCAGCCTTTCCTTTGTGTATGTTTGATCTAAGTGTCTGTTACTCCAAGTGAAAAGGTTCCCCACACAGCCTACGTCATACAATTCATTACTCTCCAAAGCTCCTCTAAACTGTGCCATTTGGTATTCTGCCCTCATTTTGCCACCAACTTTTTCACTTTGAGTCAAGATCACATTGAAATCACTAGCAACACACATGCAATTCCTCTTCCTGGGTTCAATCTTGCCAACAACTCCCAACAGAATCTTCTTTTTGAAGTATCCGAGTGCCCATAAAATCCAGTGAACAACCATTCCTTTTTGTCATCTTCCCTGACTTTTGCACTCACATGCCAATGAGAAAAAGATTGAATTTCAATTGCCTCTTCATATTTCCAGAAAAGAGCTAATCCCCCTCTCCTTCCTATTGGATCAGTTGCCAAACATCCCACCATGCCCAACTTTTTCTTCAATGCCTCCATTCTCCTAACTGTGCTCATAGTCTCAATGAGAAATACAGGCTTGGGTTTCTTTTCCTTAACCAATAAGCTAAGATCTTGAACTGTCTGAGGGTTTCCAAGCCTTCGGCAGTTCCAACATAATAGACTCATAATTCCTGGCGGGGCTGCTTAGCTGCCTCCGCCATTGAATTTACCATCCATTCATCCACCTCTTCCCCTTCCCTCCTAACCTTCTTCACCTTTCCACCCCTCATATCTCCCCCTTCCCCTAAACACTGCACATTTCTTTTTATAGGAGTAGTAGATACAATAACCTCAACTTGAGGTTTGACACCCCGTGCCTTTCTTTTCCAACTACCCCCCTTTTGATTTTTTGCTCCAATTTTTTTAATAGGCAACTCCCTCACTGAATCATCCCCTCTTGTACTGCCAAAGAAAACAGGTTTGAATCTTCATTCACTTCCTCTATCCCTCTTCCCTCTTCTCCCTGCGTTGTCTCCACAACTAGACTCTCCTTCCTGCAAACCTCACCACCACCCTCCCTCACCTCATTTTTCATTTTCTTTCCCTCTCCCTGACCCTCCCCATCACCATCCACACTTATACCACCTCTCAGAATTTCCCCAGATTCCTCTTCACTAGTTTTATTTTTTGATTCCCCTTTCCTCTCAAAATTCCTTCGATTACCCCCTTGTGCTCTCAACCAAGAACCAAATTGAAAAGTTCCTTCCTCAGCATCAGATACCTATTTTTCACATCCTTCCTTGTCATGTGAGATGCAGCCACATTTAAAGCATATCTTAGGTAGTTTTTCATATTTAAATGGAGTCCACATGCTCTGTCCATCAAAATTAATTGTTCTTCCCCTCGTAATAGGCTTCCTCATATCACATTCCACTTTCACCCTAAGACATCTTCCCCATGCTACATTACTCTCATTTGCATCCACCTCCACAACTCTCCTTATCGACTTGCCAATCTGCTCACCCATGCTACGATTCATTCCTCCCAGTGGAAGATTAAACATTTGGATCTAGAAGCTTTCACTGTCAAAATCTAGCATATGTGATTGTGTCCTTCCATCAAACAACTTCAGTACCAAAAGAGAGTTATCAAATAGCTAGGGACATCCCTCTAGTACTCTGTCTCTATCGCTCTTGTTTGCAAAAGTTATCACAAAACAATTTCTTCCAATCTCATTGAATTCTACCGTTTTCCTCACCCGCCACACCTTATCCATCATTAATCTGACAAGTTCATTTCCTATCATCCTCTCGGAGTAGATCTTTCCCACCAGACTTCTTTCTCCTTTTTTTTTTTTTTTGAGTTCTTCCACCTCTTCAGAGTTAATCACTACAAGGCTCTTCTCTTCCTCATTCAACTTCAATCACTCCCACCTCTCTAACAATCCCTCCATTTCCTCCCAGTCCCCATCACCGTGGTGATCAGAATCTCCTCCTCCTTACTTCCACAAGAGTAGTAGCAGAGTAATCGCTTCACCTTACTCTCCTACGAGAGACGGTTGAGAGAAGAATTCACCATCATATTATAGAGGAAATCATAGTCTTAACATTTGGAACTAATTGATAAATACTTTATAGCTAAATTATTTATAAGCTAAAGTAATTTATTAGGAGTACAAGTTCATTCAAACTGAAAGAATGGTAGTCATGTAGGTATAGATATTCGAGGATGAGAGTATTAGAAAGATTTAAGATATCTCTAAATTAGTCAACTTCAATGTTCTATCACTCATGAGACTTTCAAGTTTCATTGGAAAATAATTTTAGGATGATCCTCTATTCGGTCAAAAAACATGTAACCAAATCAAATTTTATAACCTATTTTATGTTTTTAATTTTGTACATTATATTTGTAATGAAGACAGTCTTTGTCTCATAGTTTTGAATTTCGTTCTATTCGGATTGGAATGTTCAGAATTTTATGTTTTGATATAGTACTTGATATATATCCTTTTTTCTGTTTCGTTCTAAGTTTCAGTCTATTTTGGTCAATTCTAAACTATATTTCATTTCATTTTATTTAAAAATCTTCGCTTCTTCTATATATATAACACACATACAAATACATATATAATACATACTCACATATACGTATATAGCTAATCTCGAAATAGTATATTTGGAATGCACTAATATTGAAATATTTATTTCTGTACTTAAATCAAAGTGATCACTTGAAAGAAAACTTAAAAATACTTTGCCCAAACTTTCCACCCCGTGGTTCGTTCTTTTACTTTTTAATTAGTGGAATGTTTGCTTAACTAAATGAATAAAGCTAATGGGAAAGCAAGCGGGGCACTGCAAATCATGACACACTGACACTCACTTTTAGGCATATATTTCTATTCCTAGGAAAGCAAAGCTAATGGGAACGCAATGAGCAGCTGATCATTATGCATCTTTGGGAATATAATTTCTCTCACCTTTTGAGTACTAGAAGTCGTCTTGACTCTTAAAAAAGCAAAGTTAATGGGAACGCAATGGGCACGTGAGTATAATTATTAAAAAATTATTATTATTATTATTATTATTTATATAAATTTCATATTTACTTATTATTTATAAACAAAATTTATTATTTTACGTATTTTATGACTGTAAATATTATTTTTCAAGATAAATACATTGCTACTCAACTTGATCAAGAAATTAGTGTTTTAATATATATATATATTTATTTAATTTTGTCTTAAGAAGTAGAAAAAAACAGGCAGGCTCAAGAGGGCTTTGAATTGAATGGATTCTTATCACTATGAAATAGGGTCAGTCAAATTCAAGAAAATCAAAATGCTGGGATGAGTGGGAACGCGACAGTGGCTTCTATGGTCTGTTCAACATCGTCAACACTCAAAATCATTCTATTCTTCCACGAACAAAGTGGCAATAATGCATCCATCCATCCAAACAAACAAAGCAGCAAAG